>CACRXK020004567.1:0-31117 GCA_902702795.2 Paramuricea clavata | reverse complement strand
GGCTCATGGAAGCAGAAAGCTTCAGTTCTGTGACAATGTTTTGACCTCCAACATACCCTGAGATTTTATGCCGAAAATAGGCTTTTACTTGTTTTTACTTTTTAGCCCCTTTTTTTAATCAAAATTTCCAACAATTTGCCAATTTTCCAGAAATGTGAGCATGACAGTTGCCCCCCACCCCCACCAAACTTGTTGTACATATAGGCCTAGAGGCCTGCTAGCTTTTTCTCATTGAGCTTTAATTGCATATGGTACTATAGGGAAATTTCTCAATGTTGTTGCAAAATGGCCTGGTGCAACCCATGACAGTCATATCTTCAGAACATCAGCAATTGGGCTGCCACTAGAAGGAACAACATTGGATGATGGTGTTCTTCTTGGTGATAGTGGGTATCCATGTTTACCATATCTTATGACACAATACAACAACCCCATCACCGTACAGCAACGGCGATTTAATCGAGCACAAAAATGCACAAGATCTTCGATTGAAAGAGCTTTTGGCATCTTAAAAAGAAGATTTCATCTCTTTTATTCAGAGATTCCAATGGCCCCAAACAGAGTTTGCACCCTTGTTGCTGCATGTTGCGTGCTTCACAATATTGCCATTGATTACAATGAACCAATGGGGTATCATGATGAGGATGAAGACCAAGTAGACCTTGGCAATAACTATCAAGGTGCAAATAGGGGAAATGCTGTCAGAAGCCATATTACAAACACATATTTTTAATTCATGTTTCAAAAAATTGTACCGATAATTCAAATTTCTAATTGACATAATTAACTTAATATTATTTGTTATCGTTACATATACAGTCGAACCTGTATTAAGCGGCACCGTATTAAGCGGTCACCCTTTGTTAAGCGGTCATGTGGCAAAGTCCCGAAAATTTCATAATATAAATACTAGTTAAGTGACCTTTATTGAACGGTCACCTCTATTAAGCGGACGCGGTCACCCTTTCCACGGTCCCAAACTTAATTTTTCATTGTTTTGAAACTGTATTAAACGGTAAGTGGAAAGTAACTACAGCAAACATGAAACATAATACAATATATTATTATAATTAAATCTTTATTCGGCAAAATGTCAAAGTTTTAAGTTGTGTTTATCTCATTACTCGAACTTCCGTGATCACTAAAAGTGTCAACAGTCTTTTCAGTCCGTGTGGACGTGTTATTCAAGCAATTTAAATATTTCTTGTGTCAACTTTCCCTTCAGCCACTGACACGAAAATGTATCTCCATGAAAGTGATACTCGCACGGAATTTCTAAGCAATAACCACCTCCTCTGTTGACACGCTTTCCTTTGACGATTATTTTACCAGAATTTGTCTGCCGTTTTAAAAACTTTGTCAGCCATAGTGCCATAAGTTTCGGGCATCGAGTTTTGGTTCCCAGTCGTCCATGTACGCATGATACCCCCGAATAAATGAACTAACTCGAAGTGTTGCTCTATTCCTTTCAGTGTAATTTACTTTAGTCTCATATTCTGCAGCATGCATGTTTATACTTTATAACCAGAATGTCGGTAGTGTTTTTGTAAAAATGAATCAGCTGGTAAATTGCCCAAATCGCGTGTCAAATTTCACGACACTTCCTTATTTCATGTTTGGCCAGACACTGTCTGGTTTGAAAAAATGCTTTTCTGACGATGTCATATTAAACCAGTGCGAGAAGCGATCAAATCCAGTGATGAATTGCAAAAAATTGCTCAATTTAACGGACACCAAGAGCTTTCGCTTGCTATGTCAGGGGTGAATGACTTGTTGAGTCAAATTAAACTGAGCAGTCCGCAACAACAAACAAAAATTCATGACTAATTTTCAGCGGTTTAAGCTGTGACATTTTTATTTTACAGTAGTACATGTAGTCTCAACTCAGAAACAATTCAGAAACAATTTGCAGTTTTATATACTTTTTAATTGGTTACTTGGTATGTGTATTGAAATGTATTACTGTTTAGGTCAAATTTAGTTATATTAAATGTTATATTTAAGCCGTGGGGTGATTTTCTACAAGACCTGTATTAAGCGGTCAACCTGTATTAAGCGGTCACTTGCGAAATATCCGAGGGTGACCGCTTAATACAGGTTCGACTGTATTTACAAAAATATTTGCTGCCGTAGCGAGCGAGCGTGAAGCGAGCGAGCGAGGCAGCAGTCCTAATCTTTATGTATATATATATATATATATATATATATATATATATATATATATATATATATATATATATATATATATATATATATATATAAGGCAGATGAAATCTCGAACGTTTTGGCGTATTTCGGCCTACCACAATGCACTGCTTCCGGGCCGGCAGGCTATTCCTGCCTAATAAACAGGCATAAGGCAAACAAGCAGTGTGATCATCTTTCATCTTTGGTTTTCTTTTATGGAAAGCCATAGCTGGCACAAGTGATCAAACGGCATTTTGTCGATACGCAGTGGTTCGAACGTTATACGCGGTGGTTTCGCTATTATACGCAGTGGTTCGAACATTATATATATATATATATATATATATATATATATATATATATATATATATATATATATATATATATATATATATATATATATATATATATAGTGCGTTCGCCATTATACGCGGTGAGTTCGCCATTATACGCAGTGGTTCGAGCATTATACGCGGTGCTTTCGTCATTATACGGGGTGCTTTTAACATAATTTCCATATTCTTTCCATGTATAAAATCTCACGATTGCTTAATAAATCTGGTAGGCCTATGTGGCTGTGCTTTTTGCCTCTGGTCTGCAATGACAATGACATGCTTTTAAAAAAGTTTATTTATAAAAAGGTGACTCAGTGACTGCACTTTGTGAGTTCTTATATATTATCATATAGTGTTGATTTATTAGTAATAAATATGTGTATATAACATAGGTATATAAATTAATATAACGTAGCGAATGCGCGCCAAGCAGTATAAACGCGGCTGAAATACGATATTAAAATCTTGAATGTGCCGTATCACCCGTATGATTTAATTATGTTTTAGGATTTAAAGCCTTTAAAAATGCTTTGTCATTTGTATTTGTACTTGTACTGCATCACAACGCAGTGCGTAAGTGAACAGATTCCACATGTGAGGTTGTCTTGTATATATTTTGGCCTTCTTTGATCAACATTATTAAACACGCAAATTTAGTGGGACGCACACTCGCACATGTTAAATGTCACCTGCATGTCATTGTCATTGCCCTTTAACCCCTGGTCTAAATCATATGATTATTCAAGCGGGGCCGTTTTGACCTAGCACCGTATTTGTAGGCAAATTGTCTATACAATTTTATATACTAGATATCACAGCCATACCTGCCATTTTGATCTTTTCCTCGCGTTAGATAAGTTGATAAGTACACTCATTCTTGTTAGCCATCGTACCTGTTCGGCTGTTCCTCTTTCGATACGAAACTTCGAGCGCCGAGTTATCATACGGCACATTCAAGTGTATAAATTATGGATGATTCCAACGGACCATTCCCCGATTAACCAAAATTTTGAACTCAACAAATCTAGACTTTGCAATTTTCAGTCATTTTAGAGTACAAACGGGAGATGGTTACCACTTTTGTGCGTAATACAAATTACAAAATGCCTGATAATTACAAACTTCGCAAGGCTATATTATCCGCATTTTACAACATTTTGCAACGCAACTTTGGAATATTACTAATTTTGTGATGCTCTTTCAAGTTGTGATGAAATTTTTGTTTATGCTAATTAAGATCAAAATTTTGGAAAAGTGGTAACCATTTCCCGTTTGTAATCTAAAATGACTGAAAATTGCAAATTTCACAAGGCTATATTATCCGCATTTTACAACATTTCGCAACGAAACATTGGAATATTACTAATTTTGCGATGCTCTTTGATGCTATGATGGAATTTTGTCTAGATTTGTTGAGATCAAAATTTTGGTTAATTGGGGAGTGGTGATTACAAATATTTCTTACTCTTATTCTTTAAAATATTAAAGATTTGGGAACAATGCTATACCAAGGCAGCATTCACTACCATGTGGGCAAACTAGTTTTAATTTATATTCAACAATTAATTCTGTACAAAAATTTGCGAAAGTTGCTTAATTAATTAATTTAATATTTGGAATCTGATATACACTGTCGTAGTATTATTCTTCAAAAAAATAAGCATAACAACGCACGGCATACAAAAGATGCAACAATATAATAAGGTCTAAAAATGGAGACCTTGCATGGTTTTAATTAAGCATACAATACACCCTTTCGATGATTATGTCATTTGGCCTGGGAGCCTCGCTCTCATGAATTGTGAGCCAATCACTTTGCATAATTCACTAACGAAAGCAAGGGTTCAAGACCAAAAAGATTGTGTGACGTAATTATTGAAAGGGTGTATTGTGTGGCATGCATATATTCAATGGGTGTAATATACCTTTCAAATATAAACAATAAAACAAACTCAACTTGTCATTCAAATTAAAATGCTGCCTGTTCTGCTTCTTTAACTTCCAGTTTTAGTTGTTTTTTAATGAGTTTTGCATTCTCTAATTCAACAGAAATCTTTTTCCCCTCTAATTCCAAGATTTCCATCTGCATTCTCTGCAGGTCTTGCGCTGTTACTTTCCTTTTTTGATATGGCGAGTAGACTGGAACTTCGTAAATTGCAACAAAATATTCGCAAGTTGCTGTTTATTTGGATGTAAATAGAATCTGCTTAATGGGACAAGGGTTTAATACAGCTTCTTGCCTTGCTGGCAAATGATATTTTAAAAGCTCTCAGCTAGGACAGCTGTTATCTCACAATAGGTATTGTACAATTCAAGCACACAGAACATATTAATTTGAAAAATAGATAAATTTGGCAAAGTTAGTTACATTGTTGCTATGCAATTCACAACTTTAAATATTCATGCCTAGTTAGTGTTCTACAGTAGTTCACACATAGAATAGAACGGAGGTAACTAAGCATTTGATAATTAGCCCTATACCCTATAAAAGTCATTCATTTATTCATGTAGCTAGATAATTCTAAAGCTTAGTTATCTTTGTTCTTCTCTATGCTTAAGTACACTAGAACAATGATACTTAGGC
This sequence comes from Paramuricea clavata, assembly GCA_902702795.2. Lineage (NCBI taxonomy): Eukaryota > Metazoa > Cnidaria > Anthozoa > Malacalcyonacea > Plexauridae > Paramuricea > Paramuricea clavata. The sequence goes on along the minus strand of CACRXK020004567.1, from coordinate 26,011 downwards.
ATGTGACTTATGTAAGGTTGTGAATTGGATATAACCAAACTTAGACAAATTTGTTTATCGTCTATAGTCCGGGGACTTGTTTGATGAACTTTGTTTTAATTTTCCTTGAATCCCATTTTTAACAAAAACAATTTCATTATATGAACACATAAACTTAGCAAACAAATTATAGCAGTCTTAATCTCAATCAGATGCAGCGTAATGTGCAATAGCCCCAGCGACTAACGCTCAATAGAGCGTCTTGTTTACATGAAATGGACCTTTCCCCTTATAACTAAAATTTCGATCTAGACAAAAATTTCATCACAGCTTGAAAGAGCATCACAAAATTAGTAATATTCCAAAGTTTTGTTGCAAAATCTTGTAAAATGCAGATAATATAGCCTTGCGAAGTTTGCCGTTTTTCAGTCATTTTGTATTACAAACGGGAAATTGACATCCGATTCGGGTGTTGGGGCTGCAATTTCCCGTTTGTAATGCAAAATGACTGAAGAACGGCAAACTTCGCATGGCTATATTATCCGCATTTTACAAGATTTCGCAACGAAACTTTGGAATATTACTAATTTTGTGATGCTCTTTCAAGCTGTGATGAAATATTTGTCTAGACTTGCCTAGATCAAAATTTTGGTTATAAGGGGAAAGGTCTATTTAGCTTTGATTTTCTCGGATTAGACAAAGTTTATTTTAAAAATTACTTCGCCAATGAACTCGTATAGGATGAGTCGTTTTTTAAGCTATTTAAAGCACTTGTAGTCGTGTTTTATTGCATAATATAAAACACTCCGCTACGCGTCGTGTTTTATATGTGATAAAACACTCCTACGCGTGATTTAAATAGTTCTTCAAACACGACTACAAATTCAATAGATATACTGCCTTATTAGTATTCTTTATATAAAGACTCACTAATGATGATACTACTTCAATAGATACTGCCGTATTCTTTATATAAAGAATACCAATTAGGAGTGTTTTATCAGGTTTAAAGCCAATGCACGTGACATATTTATGGTTGACATGATTTGCAATAAGCTTATGAATTATTAATGAGTCTTTGAATTTTATTTCTTACGTTTATATAGGTGTCGGGGAGAGTATATTATGATAATATTTTGAATTATATTGAAAATATATAATTAACTTTATGAATTATATTGAAAATATATAATAAAATTACATATTTATAGTGAAGTAATATTTTAAAACACACACTTGGCAACAAGGCTGGCCCAATACTATGGCAGATCTTTATTACAGGATACAGGCGTCCCCCGAATTTTCCAAAAAAATGCATTCATGCTTTAGGCATGCGTCATGGGAGACGTTGCAATGATTTATCATTCATACTTTTAGTGATCTTATTTTAAAATTTACAGCCATTCAGAATACCACGAACATCTTCTGCATAATAATGTTTACGGCCCAAATTCTGGTGTTATTCCTGCAACTTGGTCTTGTCACATCTGAAGACAATGTCCATGTCGATTATAAGAGTAATCCCAATCAACCGTTTCCTGTCATACATCTGGGTAAGTCTGCTTTACTTCTCTTTATTGACTATTTTATCAGTATAGGACACTTTTCAATATAATTTCTTGGAGAGCTTTCTAATTGAGAGAAAACGTTTGTAGGACAGCTTCATGTGGCCATGATATATATCTATATTTGTTTTCAAAAGAATTGAACAATATAATTATACATTTAATAAGTCTTAGTTTAGTATAAAATTTATTTTCATGTGTGCTATTGATATACCACAGTTGTTCTTAAATTCGTGCAGTTTTAGAATTTCACCATACAAATCGAAATGCAATCCACACGAAACTATTTCAAATGCAGAATGGGCTAAAAATAATTCGTGCGTCAGCTTTTTCGACTTCGACGCAAAACTTTAAAAGCTATAAAAGCAAATTTGAAGTTACTCTAGCTATATATCTTTCACATGAGTATTTCACTGTAACAGCTTGTGCAGTGTGTCTTCTTAATTTATTATACTCTAGAATCATAAAAATATAAATAGTTGCCGAATATTTAGGATACCGAAATGTATAAACAAAGCCTTTGTTTACATATAAGAACTGTACCGCATCTGCGATTTATTACTATTTATCAAATTTCATAAAATAATATAATTATGACTATTTACACTCTATTTAAATATAGGTTATTCATATTGTTAAAAAAATAGGTTTCAAATAGGTATTCAAATCCTATTTGAAAGGGTAATTAACGGAATCGCGCTATAAATTCTATATTCTATAGAATCGCGCTATATAGCTTATAAATAGCTATTACATTCCTATTGATGACAAACGAGTGAGTTAAAATAGTTTTAAATAGCTATTTTTAAACAATTTTTGCTTCTTTTCTTTGGAACCATTCTTAAAATAGTTACTAAATTGCAAATTAAATGGACCTTAAGAGCGGTTGTCTGTAATAGTCAGGTAAGACGTGTAAAATGAGAAAATTCAAAATCCTTCAAACTTTGTCAGAATATAGGCCTATATGAAGTATTAATGTTGTGAAAGTTTTATTTCGATCGGATAAATATTGAAGGAGAGAGACGTCGAAATTGGTTTTCCCAGACCACTTTCGATTTTTAGAGGTCATTTTACGGCACTACCAAAATCGCTCTATTTTGCACGTTAATGGGAATATTTCACGAAATGTGATTTCGTATTATAAATTAGAGATATTTATTGATTAGCAGACGGAATTTATAGACATTTCTGTAAAAAGTGAATATTTTACAGATTTTCTTAATGTTTTTTATTTTCGAACCTCTTTATTATATGCCATATTAGGCAGCGAATATCTCCATTGTTACATCGATTCAGACAAAAAATTCATAACCGGATCAAAGAAATATGTTTTCCCTTGCTATTGATCAAATAAAATTTTTGGGCAACTTAGAATTGAATTTTTAACGAAATGTTTCGTAACCCCTATTTGAGCGGAATAACCGTATGTTAATATAATCAGCGTCGAGTCATGTAGTTCAATAAATAACCAAAGAGCTCGTCAAAAGCGTTTATTTCTTCGAGTAAACAAGCCTAGGCCTATAAAACTAACTTAGCTAAAGCTGTACGATTGGCTGAAAGCATTTAGGTCTAAATCACACTGTTTACAGTCGCTTATTGTTCAGCTAATGCCCGATACTCGATAGCCGGTGCCGCTGATTTGGCAGATTTGGTTTCAATTATATTTTATCAGGGATATGCCGCGATAAGTATAGCGAGTATATTTTCTCTCCCCCTCCCATAAACTCGTGTTCTCACATAAATAGTGCACACGCTTTTTGTAAAAAGCATAGGCCATTTGCAAGGACATACGATGCAAACGTCGCATTGTTTTGACGTTTTTTTAGTCGTATTTCCGGTTGGGATAGCTCACGCGATTGTCTGAACAAAGATATAGACTAGCCATACCTTTCGCCGAAAATAACTTCGACCCCTTCAAACATATCGTCTTTGTAATAGTCTTGTTCGAATCCCCATCAAAAACACTATTTAGAGTGTTATTTGCAAGCCTGTATCTTCAAATTTGCATCTTTTATCACGGTATTTGATACACGAAGTAATTTGATAGTATACGATCGCATTTGACTTTCAAACTCCCATAAATCGCTACAATGTTAATAATGACTATAACTATAATTCGGAATTAGTTGATTTTTTATTTCTGAATCGAATGGTGGTATTTCTGTCTTCATATAGGCATAGCATGTACTGATCCGAAGACATGAAATTTCTAGCCGTCAACCTCTCGAGGACGACCTCGCAAAGAGTTTTAATTTAATGAATATTAAAGCTGGATTCTTTCACCGTGATGTCATCCCAAATGGGGCGACGTTTTTTGGGAAAAACGTTCCAAAAATTATTTTTGCGATAATGGGGGGTTCAAAATACTTTTCAGACCTTTTTCGACCTCAATTTTAGAACACTATGCGCAATTCCAGCATTCCGGGGCCCCCTCTGGGAAAGTTGGGCCCCCTTTCAAGTTGACTTTTTTGGCCTGAGAACTGTCTGAGTGTTCTAGATGTATCATTCAGAAATGGTTGGATAAATGTAATTGAAATTGGACCAAAAGTATATGTCAGATAACGCGTAACCACAAACAGCCATACAAAAGAGAAGAAATATACCGGGGGAAATCCCTACATGTAGCTTAACACAAACAGGAGAGATTATTTATAAGGCCAAATAAAAAAAAATACTTGGTTAGCGTGACCGCCCGCCTCTCGATTTTCTGCCGCCTCTAAATTTTTTTTTATTTTTTTTTATGTAAATCTCTTCGTTTTACAGCTTAAAACAGTTTAATATTTGAAATTTTTCTCATGCTCAGACCTTCGCGCTATATACTGATCGATAGGAGCGCGTAGGCTTGGGTATACAAGGTTCTTAAAGCAAAATGGCGGCCTTCGCAACATCAGTACAAAAAATATCACCGATATGGTGGAAAAACCGCCCCCCCCCATCCCCTCCAAAAATACTATTAAAAAATTAAAAAAGGAGTAAAAATTTTAAAAAAAATCCGCCCGCCCGCCTCTGAAAATTTGTGAGAGTGTGACGCTAACCAAGTATTTTTTTTTTTTGGCCTAACTCATTAATTTTATCCACGAAGACGGAATTCATTTTGTAAACCAACTATTTATTTCATGGATAACTCACACGTACACGTTGTCTTTATCTTCTTGCTGTTTTAAAAGTGATGACCAGTTAATAAGTAACAGTGCGTAGAACTTTGGTCTGAAGTTTTGACCAAAGTTATTGAGCAACAACAAAATAATCAAATATACGAGACATACAACTGTAGTAAATATTACCAAATCATAAATCAACAGCGGGTCTTTTTTAAAAATAGAAAAGACACCTTTTGGCGTGACATCATGGTGAAAGAATCCAGCTTTAATATTAATTAAATTAACTACTGTAAGTAAACGAATTACAATTTCAACGTAAAATGACCGATGTTTTTGACAAAAAGCGCGTGCACTATTTATGTTCGAAAAGTTATAAGCATGACGAGTCGTGAAAGAACAGATGTTTATGGGAAGGGGAGAGAAAATACACTTGCTATACTTATCGCGGCATATCCCCGATAAAATATAATTAAAACCAAATCCGCCAAATCAGCGGCGGCGGCTATACAATATATTATAGGCATTACCTGAACAATAAGCGACTGTAAACAGTGTGATTTATACCTAAATGCTTTCTGTCAATCGTACAGCTTTAGCTAAGGTAGTTTTATTGGCCTAGGCTTGTTTACTCGAAGAAGTAAACGCTTTTGACGAGCTCTTTGGTTATTTATAGAACTACATGACTCGACGTTGATTACATAACATACGGTTATTCGGGTCAAATAGGGGTTACGAAAAAATTCGTCAAAAATTCAATTCTACGTTGCCCCAAAATTTTATTTGATCAATAGCAAGCAAAAACATATTTCTTTGACCTGGTTATGAATTTTTTGTCTGAATCGATGTAACAATGGAGATATTCGCTGCCTAATATGACATATAATAAAGAGGTTCAAAAATAAAAAACATTAAGAAAATCTGTAAAATATTCACTTTTTACAGAAATGTCTCTAAATTTCGTCTGCTACTCAATAAATAACTCTAATTTATAAAACGAAATCATATTTCGTGAAATATTCCCATTAACGTGCAAAATAGAGCGATTTTGGTAGTGCCGTAAAATGACCTCTAAAAATCGAAAGTGGCCTGGGAAAACCAATTTCGACGTCTCTCTCCTTCAATATTTATCCGATCGAAATAAAACTTTCACAACATTAATACTTCATATAGGCCTACATTCTGACAAAGTTTGAAAGATTTTGAATTTTTTCATTTTACACGTCTTACCTGACTATTACAGACAACCGCTCTTAAGAACATACATCCTAAATTCGTCAATATTATTAAGAATACTTCTAATATTAAGTTGAGCTATTTTAAAGCCCTTATTTAAACATTTCTTAGTTACACTAGCCTTAATTGTCTTATTGCCTGATAATTCATTAGTTTTACCCCTTATAATTATCATTTGGTGAATGAGAAGGAGAACATATACCTTGTGTCAATTTCGGGACAGACTCGCAAAATCATGCATACTTTGTATTAAAATAATTAACAAGGTTTTTAGCCATCACACTAGTACCAAATCTATTTAAGTGTAATCCATAGGGATTTAAATGTTTGTCTTCGATGTTTTTGTGCTAAATGTAATCACAGTTATGTTGTTTGCATGCTTTAACTAACATTATATTTACCTTCTTTACTTTTTGTGTATACGCAATTTTGTCGTTTCTGTGTAACAGCTCTGATACAATCACGGTTGTTTTTGGGCTTTCCTTCTTGATAACCTTTTGGATTTTCATTATGCCATCCACAATTTCTTCCGGCTGTTTATTTCGTATGTCGTTCGTACCAACATGTAACACAATTTGGTCCGGCTGCTTGACTAAGCATGGCCTAATATGATGAGTCATAGCCTCAGTAGTTGACCCTCTTTATGTTGTGATTTCCATTTGGCATTGATCTTTTAAGTCTGTTAGCATTAAGATATTTGACCATAGAGTCACCCACAATAACGGTGGTCGTTTTCTTGTCAGCACCTGCATCATTATTTTTCTTTGTTTTATCAGCTCTGACATTTTCTATCAATTTCTTTTTTTGTCTTCGAACATCGGTTCCTTTTGTTGAACTTTTGAACTTATCGTTTCGTTCCTCGTCAGATTCGATATCAGATGATGAACTTGAAGATTCAGGATTTTTGTCGTTAAGGTTTCGTATTGATTTTTTAGTTTTATGTCACCGGTTTTACGCTTACTATTTTCACCACTGTTCGATAGTAATGAAGTTGGCCTCTTGCTTTGATGCTTTGACTTAGATTTTTTCCACATATTATCATCAATGCCACCACCGGTCTCTTCTCTTGCTTCGCCGCTTTTCTTTCTCGAGATAGCCTGCTGATTAAAGTCATTTTGTATTATTTTAATGGCTGTTACTAAACTTGATTGCTCTTCTTCGAAATGTTTATTTGTCTGGCTGAGTTGTGATATAGTTTGTTGCATATTATTATTACTCTCTCGCAGTGCCTCATTTTTCCTGTATAACTCGGCCTTTTATTTCTTTTATTCATCGATGACTCCTTCCAGAGTTACGATCGAATACGGTTTGTTCTCTTTTATGACGTTTATCTCGAAAGCGAGCTCGTCTATCTTTGTTACCACGTTGTCAGTAAATTTTTCAAATTTGGATTTTAACATGATAATTTCCGGGTCATACGTAGAATAATTTGTATAAGCTTTATTAGCTGATCCATGGGAATTAAATGAATCTTTTGTCTCAGCTATTTGTGAATTATCAAAAGTTGATGGCCTTCCAAGCAGGGTTGCATTAGGTGAATTTGCATATGTTGAACACTCCTTGTGTGAATGATCCTCTTCACGCTTCAAATCCTGATCAATAACGGCTTCATTTGCTATATACTTTTCGTTATTTGATGCCCAAAACGTTTCATTTGACTCTCTACGTCCGGCATCGTTCTCTTTTATGTGTAGATCATTGGACACCCTCGTATCTGGCTCGCCGCGGCTCGACAATGTTGAGTCATCGACCGACTGTTGTTGTTGTTGTTCGGAGTCCGACATTAGGTCAGCATTTCCACTCTCGAGTTTACTTTCGATGTGAGCTTTTACTTGCTTTTCCTAATGCGGTGCTCTTTTCTCCCTCGAAATATATATTTTCGCTTTTCATTTGCCAGGTAACCACCAATGGATTGCTCTCAAAAACCCATTTTCCCCCGCTGGGAGATCGCCATGTTGTTGTTTCGGCCGTTTCTTCATCGATAACAGTTAGAACTAACGCTTTTAAATCTTCAAGCGAGCCTGTCCACTTTAATTTGTTTTTCTTAACATCAAAATAGCCATACAATACATTCAGAACTACAGACGAATTCATTTTAAGAATAGATTTTAGCGGAGCACTTTTGGAGAGATAGTGTACATGTACAAAAAGCAGCACGTTAATGGTTGCACGAGCTTGCGTGATCTGTTGCATTTCAATGTTCTCCCGTTCTGGCGTTGTCCACATCATAGGATATCTTGGCAGCGTTGTGATAGTAGTCCAGCAACAATGTTCTAAATCGTACCAGTGAGAGATATTTTTGCCTTAGACCTTCTGGCAGAGAGTTGTAAGTTCTTATTACTCTGATGAAGAAAGAGCGTTGGTATGTCAGCGTCTTACATTTGCGAGGACGGAACGAGAGCACGTTGGTGTCAACCGAGGTTCTAGTGAGCCTTGGCTGCGGAAGGACTTCATTGGAGACAGTTAAGGTTATAATGTTGTTTACAGCTTTAAAGAAAAAAATAATGTGAAGGTACTTGTGCCAGTGGGTGATTGGTAGTAAGTCTAAAGAGTTCAGTCTGTTTTTGTACGTTTCTCCGCACACGTATGGTAACTTCAAAATGAACTTTGTAGCTCGTCGTTGAATGCGTTCTGTCTTGGTAATTAAGTCGATCGATTGTGGTGACCAGACTTGAGTAGCGTAACCAAACGTTGAACGAACAATTGACAGGTACAGTGTGCGGTGTATCTTAACATCTGTAATTTCCGTTGCAGCCCTAGCCATGCAGGAAACCAAGCATCTTGTTTGCCTTTGCACAGCGATCGCGGGTAAGGTAAGACCAGCTTAACGTGTCCGTGATCCATATGCCTAAATCTTTCTCTTTTTTGGTGACCACCAGGGACTTGTTATTGATCTTATACTCGTGTTTGATAGGATTCTTTTTCCTTGTTACACGCAGCTGACAATTGCATTTGTCTTGGTTGAAGACAAGGCCTGAAGATGTTGATCAGTTCTCCAAACTACTCAGGTTAATTTGTAAGGAGATGGCATCAGTAGTGGAATCAATTTTCTTAAATAGTTTCGTGTCATCGGCGAAGGAGGCGATCTTGTAGTGCTCTACTGCATCCGGTAGGTCGTTCGGGTACAACAGAAACAGTATGGGACCTAATATTGAACCCTGTGGAACTCCTGACAGGGCAAGTCTCAGGTTAGATATGGCTCAAACCAGTGAAGGAGTTTACCAGAGATGCTATAGACGTTCCTTAATTTGCTTATCAGATATTTATGGAGGACTTTGTCGAATACACCTTGACATGTCCATATAGACTACATCAGTTTGCTTGCCACCGTCCAAAAGTGAACCAATATGGTCAAGAACCTCTAATAGCTGAGTTGTACACGACTTTCCGAGAATAAAACCATGTTGGCTATCATTTATTAATTGCATCAGATAATCACAGTATTTCTCAGGACACAACGTTCTAGTACTTTTGATATTATGGAAAGAAGGGAGATAGGTCTATAGTTCTCTACTTGGCTCTTTTCACCTTTCTTGTGTACCGGAACAATTTCCATTTAGCAGGTATTTTGCTACGACTTCTTGAAAATTTGGGTGAGGGAAGGTGCAATCTGCCACGCTGTTTCTTTTAGAAGTCGAGATGGTACTCCGTCGGGTCCAGTAGCCTTGGTGGTGTCTAGCGCTAAGAGTGTTCTTGCGACTTCTGTTGTTAGTTGGAGGTCTGACTGTCCTGACGTTGAAGGTGGAGATGACAGTGGAGAGGAACGTTCATCCAGGTTATCATGATCACTGTTGAAAACTGATCTAAAATAGCAATTGAATAGATTGGCAATAGCAGTAGGAGTAGACACATCATAAGTTTGTGATGATTCATGTTCAGCGGCATTTCCCATTGACATAACATCTGGAACACTTGATTGTTTATTATTCAGCTTAAAGATAGACCAAAATCGCTTTGGGTTTGTTATAAAGTTGGCATCAAGAGAGTTATAAAATCTTTCACGACTTTCACGGACCATTTTAACTTTGATTCGTAGCTCTTTAAATTTAGCAAGAAGTCAGATGGAGACGATCTTAAATCCATCCATATTCCTTCTGCGGTAATCGAAAACAGTTCTGTTCAGTTTAGGAGCTGCTTTTATGGACGTTTTCAAATTGAAAAGGATTGTGTCGTGATCGGTAAACAAACCATTGTCCATTGGCTTAAGTTTAGAAATGTTCTCAATCTGATCTGGTAGGCTAGTGATAATTAGGTCTAAGATGTTGTTTCCTCGTGTACGTGGGCAAGGTGTTGACCTGAGTAAGGTAGAAATCATTCAATTGTTCCGTAAACATAATGTCATTACCGGATGATGTAGCAGGTGGATATTGCCAATGTAGTTTGGGGAAGTTGAAATCTCCACAAATAATTATGTTGATGTAGCGTGAAGAAACTTCTGCTAGGAACGAGTTAAATTTTTCCAACCAAGATTGATCAGGATTGGATGGCCTGTAGCAACAACAGATTACGTATTTCAGTTTTGAGCTTGTGACAAGTTCCGTTGATACAACTTCAATATCAGTTTCAATGTCTCAATCGCGGGAGGAAATGATTGATTTAACTGCCACCATTATGCCGCCACCAGTGCGCGGTTCCCGATCTTTTCCGTGGATAGCGTCATCGTCACGGAGAATTTCAGTGTTCGCGACATCTTTTGTGAGTCAGGTTTCCGTTACCTAGACAAGATCTGCGGCCTCAGAGTAAACAAGATCTTGAAAACGGGAGAGATGACAAAGCTTTTTCCCGTCTAAAACATCTGGCTTTTTAAGTCCTTTCGATTTCCGGTTCTTTGGTTCATGCTGCGACTCGGAACTGAACGATATAGTTCTACAAGGACCTGGATTAGTGGCGATATTTCCAGCAAGCTAGGAGGATACACAGAAGTAGATGTAAATCCTTGTGTTTCTATCTGAAGTTCCAAACCATACCGGTTTTAAGAAGGGTATTGGATTTTCTTAAGTTATTGTCTCGTGTTGATGTCCAAAGTAAACAAAGTTTATCAGATATCGTTGTAAGTTAAGAAGCGATGAGAATGTTCTCAAATGTTGGTTTTTCTTCGAAGCGCTCAAGTTCAGTTTTGATCTTCTAGCCAGCCAAATGATTAGGAATAAAGTGAGAAGCTATATGACATACGAATAGCCATCAAGTTTACAATTGAGAACCACCATTTTGCCGAGAATTTATCGTAATATGATTTACGGGCGTAAATGACCAAAAACTCCGCGAACTTGCGCGAATAGCGTAATGAAAAGATAATTTGTCACTCAGACGATAATTTGTCCGAAATTTTACGAGTGCTGACGTGAAAATACGCGCATCATATGACGCCATCCTGGAGTGCACACGGAAGTTTTTCATAGGAAAACATAGGTACAAAGTGCCGTGTGCACTCCAGGATGGCGTCATTGCACGTAAAAAAATTTCGGACGTTTTCCTTCAGTCAAAACACATAGAAGTGTCCCTTCTGGTCCGATATCTATTCTGTGGCGGCGTTGATGATCACGCGTGCGTAATATCAACGGAATTTCTTTCAAGAATGATTGAAAACACCGAATTTACTTCAATCTCGAGTTTTAAACGGTCAAAATGCAAGGATTATGATTCATGTTACCCGCCTACGTCAAATACGATGAATCCCCGTGCGCCTAAAGGCTCGTCCAGAGCTTTGAAGCCGCTATTTATTACTAAAAACCCTGGCTACGAGGCTGATACAAAACACACATTTATATAATACAAAGAGTTAAGGCTGCATTCCAGTTACGCGTTTTTCATACGTGCGTACACGCACGTAAAAGTTAAATTCGCTTTACATCCTACTTATGGAATAACTAAATTTATAAAAGGACAGCATTCAGTTTTGTGTATGATTTAATGTGTATTTGTTAAGGTTATTTGCACTTATATGAAATTTTAAGCGAATTTAACTTTTACGTGCGTGTACGCACGTATGAAAAACGCGTAACTGGAATGCAGCCTTTACTATCGCAAGAAAAATGCTGCTTCAGGTATCAATGGTACACCCAAAGAAACAAAGGCAGCATGCACAATTTGCTGAATAAGGGGCTGTTTAAGGAAGCCTCACATATTGATTTTGTCCACGAGAAACATCTTATGTTCGTTTCTCTGGAGAACCCCCCCCCCCCCTCACCTCCCTTAGAAACGTCACACATAGTTACCGATATTTTGTTCTTATAGTACACGTAAGGTAAATAACAGGGCGCTATAAAACACGTGTTTTATAGCGCCCTGGTAAATAATATACTTTCTAGCTACTGTTTTCTACGGTCGGCTATTGGCGATACTTCCGTGAAAAATATGTCATCTGCTGGCATATTTATTTTATTATTGCTTATTTAAAAAATTCCTGGTTTCTGATTGGCTAACAACCAACTATGAAACTGTCATATCAACTCAAAGGCTAACCAAATATGGATTTTTCATATTCATATTAGAAAAATGACGTCAAAGAGTCAATATAAAAAACATTTGGACGCGTTTGCGCCATATTACTATGACGACGAGAATCATATTGACTCGATGACGCCATTGATATGACGAGACGACGATTGTTTTTTTCTTAATACAAATACAATACAAATGGCTTCCGATTGTTTTGAATTTTATAAATAAATAATAAAACAATTATTGAATTCGGTTTTCGCACAATATGAAGAATTATCAAGCCCTCAGTTTGCCGTTTTCAACCTCAGCCTTCGGCTTCGGTTGATAACGGTAAACCGGCTTCGGGCTTGATAATTCTTCATATCGTGCGAAACCTCATTCAATAATTGTTAATTAATACATGAACTCAAAACCATTTTTTGCCTGGGATATCAAGTGACAATTTTAGCGCGTTTTTCTTGAAACTATTTGAGTGTTTTCGGCAAAGAATGCGTAATAATATATTAAAATGTATAGATCAGGTATGGTATTACGAATGTATAAACTGGTGTTTGTATCAAGTTGTTTTCTTTTTTATATTCTGTAAAGATGATTCTGAAATGTTAAAGCCTTTCGAAGAAGCTATCGAATTTTTCCATGATGTTTACAGAGAAACGTCACAGCTGCAACCCCCCTCCCCCCATTCCCACCCCCAAACGAACATGTGACTTTTCTCGTGGACAAAATCGATATGTGAGGTTTCCCTTACATGATCCTACTTTGCATGGTCGAGATGGGAGCCGGGACTATTTTGATAGATCGAAATACGTTACGGTGCATGATTAAGCAAAAAACTTATTTTCTAGAGATTGATTATAGTCACTGTAAATTAAAGGTTGTCCATGTAGCAATAGTAATATTCTTGAACTACATACAAGATCTTCTCTACAACATTTGAGCACCAGCGCTCTCCCTATAGACAGAGTAAAATAATAAAGTTGGGCGCAATGCGAGTCAATCATATGGGTTAAGGTTAACGAACATTTGAATCACTCAGCCTTCCACTGAACATGTAAACAGCCCCATAAGATGCCTGTTCAAGAGGTAGGAAAAGTGAAATTGAATATCAAACACCTTGCACAAAGTCGAAGTGCAGCTAAATATTCTACTTCTACTTTCTTGGCATGGGCGGGTTTTATATGAATACCTTCAATATATGCTTGTAATTTCTTGCCTTTATTTGTATGTATAATTATAATACTGTCTGTGTATCTCTGTGGTGAAGCTAGCCATAGAAACAGGTCATGTTATACAAATTATATTCTCAAGTTGTTTGCGTTATTCAGATTGATGCATAGCATGACCAGTTGCCATGGCTAACTTGTCACTGAATACTGTATAATATCATATATAGAAATACTGAGTCAGTTTTTGTCCCAATTATCGTTTTAACTAGAAAATACATACATGCAGAAACCCTGGCCTTGCTGACAAAATAAGTATAGTTGTCATGGAAACACGATAATTTCATGAAGAATATTTTTATAATTGAAGATCCCCTAAAATATCACTTTTAATTACAAAATCTCCAAACATAGACTATATACGTTAGGTATGTTATTATACGTAATATAAGCTTTAATTTAAATTAATGTAAAATTCAACAACAAACGCTTTGCAAAACGTTTTAAAATGTTCTTTATAAAACTAAACTGCCTTTATTGGCTTTAATCTTTGTCGATAAACTTTGAGTTTGAAATAATAAAAATGGTTTCAAATTCTCGCATGCAAATAACTTTGCTTTCTTTTTTATTTAAAAACTTTAATATAACAAAAAAGGGTAATCAATAAAGATGTAGTAACATTGAAATTATGTGCTCTCTTGTTATTTAAAATATACGCAACGATCAGCTTTTAATTAAAGCAATTAGCTAATATAAAGCAAACAATACATCAATTTAAAACTTACCTTTGTTAACGTCGGCGCCTTTACTCCCTCCTATTGCAATTCTTTCGCCCATTTTTTTAAAAAGCGTTAGAAATTTACAAAAACACAGATGTATTAGTGATAGACTAATAGAACTTACTTTTTGTTTTATTTTGACCCATTGGCCTTATTTTTTGTGTGATATTTATAGTCATGTTTTGTGCACAATACTGTATATACGAAACGAATGTAACCTTGGTTATGTTTGGGCTTTTAAGATCAAAGGAAATGAATTCGTGCAGGAAACTAGGGATGTATTACCTACATGTGCGCCTGCTATGCTAAAACAGTCAAACATGGAAACGAGGCCATCGGGTCAAAACTGAATAAACAGTAAAGTCTATTAAACTTATTAAGTAGTTGTGGCCAACAATTGATTAAGTCTTTAAATAAGATTAGTTAACAGTTACGGTAGCCAATCAGCAATTAAAACTGGTTTTTAATGGGCCGTGTTTCACAAAATAAAAGTAAGAATATACAGAAATTGTGAAACCTATGTTTACTAATTACTGATCACCTTCCTAGAGGACCTGATGAGCCAATGGCGTAATGGAGGCAGGTATATTTGGTGTGGGGGCCCCTGTTGACTGTTGTTGCCTGTTTGACTCAGATATTCTATTTAGATTTATAAAATAACCTTTTAAAAACACGGGCGCTGATTGGTCAAAACAGGGTCAAAAGCTAAAAAAAAACAGTGTTTCTATAACTTGATAGAAACACGGGGAATTTTCACGTGGGTTGCGTGGATTGCGCGGGAGTTTGAAAGACAAAATACAAACAATACTGTAATTTGCTGTGTTGGTGTAATGTACTCAGGTGAATAAGACGCTTGTGACGTCACTTTGAGTGTGTATCCACACCGGGCAGGCTTGAAAAATATGTCTGGCCACGGTGGAAATCGAACCTACGACCTTTGGAATACTAGTCCAATGCTCTGCCAACTGAGCTACGCGGTCAGGTCGTCGGTTCGAGTATGTGATATTTTGGAACTGAGTCTAGTTCCCTCGATATCAGTGTAATCTAATAATCATAATATTTGCTGTGTTGGCGTAATGTACTGAGGTGAATAAGATGCTTGTGATGTTACTCTGAGTGTGTATCCACACCGGGCATCAAGTGTCTTATTCACCTGAGTACATTACACCAACACAGCAAATATCATGATTATTAGATTACACTGATATCGAAGGAACTATACTCAGTTCCGAAATATTACATACTCGAACCGACCTGACCGCGTAGCTCAGTTGGCAGAGCATTGGGCTAGTATTCCAAAGGTCGTAGGTTCGATTCCCACCGTGGCCAGGCATATTTTTCAAGCCTGCCCGGTGTGGATACACACTCAGAGTAACATCACAAGCAACAATACCGTATTTAATATTGAAAAAAAGTAGGAAAACGCCCAAGAACCTTCACAAAAAAGGAAACGCTTTGCTAATTGAGGAAGTGAACACCTACAGCACAAAGCACAAAGTATAATACAGCATAAGTTGTATCTGTTTGACAACACCGAGGTAAGATATATTAATTTTACTTTGTCTTTTTAAAAAATTATTTTCTCGCGACGTTTTTAATCATGCATATTTACTATCGTTTTTAATCGTTTTTAATCATGTTCTTCCTTATGTTGTGTTACTTCACTACCTTCTAATACGTTGATGAGAGTCCTTTTGCCTTATTCCCTGAGTTTCTCGATGTAGTGAAAACTCGAGGCCTTAAGCCCAGGGCAAACTAGGAAACATTGTTGTGGAAACATTGTTTCCTACCAATGTTTCGCCATGTTTCCCAAAGTGGGCAAACACTAGTTCACATTAGTGAGAAACATAGGGAAACATCAAATGTTTCGAATTTGGTAGGAAACATTTTTGTTTCCCATTGCTTTTTGTTTCCGCAACAATGTTTCCACGGGTGGGCAAACATGGAAACATTTGAGGAAACATAGAGAATAACAAATGTTTCCGTAACAATGTTCCCTAGTTTGCCCAGGGCTTTAAGATCGTGCATCAAAATATACAGGGGAGTCAAAAGCTAAGAAAATAAACGAGTTACGGTTGATTTGCTCGTCTGTTCAATCGGAAATACATTTTCTAACTTTGAGTGAAACATGGCTAAACGAAAAAATTTTGGTTATAAAGTCTTCAGATTGGACAGAGCGAATAAAGGTGGTGGCATAGCTGTTTATGCGAAAAATGAATTATCTGTAGTGGGACACGACCTTAAAATGGATGGGGTTGAGGGTCTGTGGTTAGAGTTATTTCTCCCAAAATCGCATAGAATTTTATTGGTTATGTTCTATAGGCCCTCCATTCGTCGCGCTATTTTGATAAAGAATTTGTTTCGAAATTTGAGGTTATGTTGGATATTGCCACCGCCGATGAGAAAGAAGTGATTCTGCTTGGTGATTTTAACTTTGACTTTTTGCCATCTACGTCTAAGACAGATGCATGTAAGGGAGCGTTCGACCTCCCTTTTAGATCTTTTTGTTACAAATGTCCCTAGAAATTTAAGTCGTAGCGGAGTTACTAGGACGGGCCTTAGCGACCACGAGATGGTATATTGCGTTCCGAAAGTGAATTGGACGAAATTTCCTGCACAAACAAAACAGTTTAGGAATTATGCAAAATACAACTGTGAATCCTTTTGTTCAGATTTGAATAATGCTGACTGGAAGAGCATAAGCAATCCCACTGAGGACGCTAATGTATCGGTTAATGAGCACTGGTCAAATTTTTTAGTATAATTACCTCCGCCAGGAGGTTATGTAATCATTACCTCCACCAGGAGGTTATGTAATCATTACCTCCACCAGGAGGTTATGTAATCATCTGGGTTTGTATGTGTGTGTGTGTGTATGTGTAGTATTGTTGCATGTGTGTGTGTGTGTGTGTTTGTCTGTGAGCACGATAACTCAAGAAATACCAAACATATCCGTATGAAATTTTGTGAGTGCATTTCCCATCGGCTAAGGAAGAACTGATGAAAATTTGGTTGAATTTGGTTAAAAAATGAATGAGAAATAACAAAAGTTTGTCTTGCTTTTCCCGGTCAATTAAATAAAACTTTATACTGAATGCGTAATTAGGACGTGCATAATATATGCACCAGCCATTCAAATTCTAATAACAATAGATTACTTCAATATTTTGCGCGTAGGCGGAGGTATGCAGTCTCTGAGTGCCCTCTAGTTTATGATGTTGCTAATTTGCATGCACCACTTTTGGAAAAACGTGTTCGTGGTAACCCCTCTCCTTGGTTAACAGGCGAAATAAAAGGGATACCCGACAAAGCAATTATCTGTTGCGCAAAGCCAAACAATCGCATGCAACAGAGGACTGGTCACATCGGAACCGGCTAACAAAATCAATCAAAATTGCAAAAAGTAAATATAACATAAAGGTTATTGAGGAATGTGGAGGTAACCCGAAAGTCTTATGGCATGTGATTATGAAAATTATGCCAGGTGAATCGAAGGACAGGTAATTACGGATTATAAAACGATTGCTGAGAGCTTTAATAAATTCTTTCTTGGAACTGCCGGTCGGCTTGTTAAAACAATGAACGACTCTGTTATGTCATTCATTGGTCGTACGTGTAATTCATCTAACGTGCGGGTGCATGGAACAGCTTCTTCATTTGAATTTGAAGAAATCTCGGAACAATTTATATACACCAAAGTCAAAGTCAAAATACTTTATTTACTGAGGGTAAAAACACCATTACTGGTTGCCCAGTAATTTTCATGATGGGCCTCACTAAGCTATGCAACAAATAAATCTACCAAATTTGTACAAATACTAAATTTTCTATATAATAAGTCTTTTCTATGCAGAAGTGTTCAATTGAACAATATTGTTCCTGAAAGCTAGAGTGTATTACTTTTCTAAAATTTGCATAAGAGGCAATGTTCTTAATTGACAAGTCTGTCTTGTTCCACTGACGACATACACTCGAGTGGAAAGTTCTAAGGCTAGAATTGTTTTTACATTTTGGTGTAATAATATTTAATTTGTTATTAGCTGATCTAGTGCTATATTTATGAACTGTATTTACATAGGTGAAATATGATTCAAAGTATTGTGGACAAATGCCGCGACCTATTTTATAGAGCATAAGAAGTTTATTAGTTTTAAATCGTCAATTGGAAGCCATTCTAAACCATTGAAAAGATTAACTGAATTTGCAGTTGTATTGGCATCGAGTATATAATTCTTGCACAACGTTTTTTCAATTTCAGTAATCTACCAAGATTTCCTTTTGAACAATTTCCCCAGACAGTGCAACAATATTCCAAAATGGATTTAATTAAAGAATTGTATAATAGTTTTCTACACACTATCGTTACATACGATTTGACTCTCCTCAGAAGATGCACTCGACTATTTAGTTTCTTGATAAGATGGCCAATCATTACTCCTAAAAGTTTTTCTTCGTCTGTTTTATTAAGTTTAGTTCCATTCAAATACAAGGACTATAACGAAGTTTTTGTGCCGTGCCAATGACCATATATTTTGTTTTCTCGTTGTTTGGCTTCATATTGTTTAGTGTTAATCAATCCCCAACCTTGCGTAAGTTAAAAACGAGTAAGGCTGTTGGCTTAGATCAGATGCCGTACCGCCTATTGAAGGACTCTGCAAGTGTAATTTCGAAACCTCTTGCTTGCTATTATGAATTTGTCTATTTGCCAAGGTCGTATACCGTGTGACTGAAAAGTCGCTAGTCGCAAATTTTTTCACCACCCGCTCGCCAACTATTTTGGAAAAATATTGTCTCAGAAATAAAAATTTGCTGCAGGATATCAAAATAAAAATTTTGGCAGGGCAATTCTGGCAGACACCCCCTTCCCCCGAATTAAGGGAGCTAGTTTCGTCCTGTAAATCAAGTTGAATCGTTTTTCGTGGCGAAGGGAATTGAAACAGACAACAAGAAAGACGCGTGTTTACACTTATCGCTAAAGGAGGTGGCTAAATAATTTTTAGTGCTTTAGTGAACAGTCAACGAGATATCATTCGATCACGCAAAAGTAGCATTGGTAGAAAGGTTTCAATCGAAGAAAACTGCATTAGACTGGCAGAACGAGCTTGCTGACATGCGCGATAAATAACAGGAGGCTGCAGATCTGGCCTCATTTGTTAGATGGGGTGGAGGTTATCCAGAGGGGGTGCATTAATACGCGGAAAGAGACGTTAATTAAAATTTGAACCCTGAAATGTCATTTCCTGCATTCTGAGGACTACATTTATTCGTTAAATTTTTCCTCACGGTACTTGTATTTCATGCAAAATTAAGAAATATATGTTCCACACCGGATGACGATCGTTTTAACCCAGCGGTGAAAAGTTCAACTCTTTTGTTGAAATAATCTTGAGACTGCATATCAGCTTTTGTGACATGAGCACGATGCGGATACGTTGAGTATACTCGATCGTAACATGTATTGCACGAGTACACCTATGATAGTGATCCTAAGCTATTCATAATGCCATTAATTCGCGATGTTACAACTCCTATAATTTGTTATGTATATGGAGTATACGCAGGTATACTGATTCTCCCTCGCTAAAATTGATGCGTTCATCAACCTATAACAGGGGGTGCTAAATACAAGTACAATAGTATTGGTGCGCACCTCCCTCACTCCCGGTGGATTCATCTCTGATAAATAAATAAAAACCGCACAATACAAGATGCTGTGAAGTACCGAGACAAATTAGAAAGCTTAACTTCGAGTTGGGAGACAATCATTTTCAAAAATTCATAAAAGTACATTTTTTGCCCCAGCTATATGTATACCATGTTTTTGATGTTACTCTGAGTGTGTATCCACACCGGTCAGGTTGAAAATATAGCCTGACCACGGTGGGAGTCAAACCCGCGACCTTTGGGATACTAGTCCAATGCTCTGCCAACTGAGCTACGAGGCCAAGTCTGTTCGAGTGTGTGGTATTTCGGAACGAAGTTGAAAAATATCTTGAAAAATAGCTTTTCGTACAGAGGAGCAGCGTATTGGAACAAAATCCCAGTAAACTTGTTGAAAACCCTAAGAGAATCAACAAGTTTAAAATCTGTCCATCATCTATTAAATAATTACATCTTGTAAATAAGTAAATAAGTAAATAAGTATATTTTGTAAATAAGTATAATTTAGTTTATTAGTTCCTTCTTTTATAATGCATTTATTTTCCGCACGGCCCTTTGAAAATCACCTATGTGAAAGGTTACCGTGTTTAAAGATCAATAATAATAATAATAATAATAATAAAAAAGTCAAGTACCGATATACCAATGTGTTTATGGTCATGAACTTTTTGTGTGTGTTTTGATGTTATGTACTCAAGTGAATATAATGTTTTTTATGTTACTCTGAGTGTATATCCACACCAGGTGCTGGACAAGCTGAAAGTTTGCCTCACCACGGTGGTAATCGAACCCGCGACCTTTGGGATGCTAGTCAAGGGATGCTAGGCCAAGTATATTCGAATGTGTGCTGTAGTAGCTCAGTTGGCAGAGTACCCCACAAGAGTCGCGAGCCGTGGTGAGGCTAACTTTTGATGCAGCCTGCCCGGTGTGGATATACACTCAGAGCAGCATCAAAAACATTATATTCACCTGAGTATATAACATCGAAACACACACAAAAATATATGTATACTGTCTGATATATTTATATTTACAGGACTTTCGTTCAACATCCTTGAATAAGCAACAATGCATTACGATTTTAATATGGCGTCGCTTTTGATGACAGGAGAAATACAATATTTACTTTCAAACGATGTCTTCATATACATGTTCTTCCGTTGTTATTCTATTTATTTCACCCACGCTTTCGGATATTTCTTCATATATGCGTTCTCCTGTTGTATTATCAAAAGGTACTGGTGAATAGCTTTCTGGCATTCGTTCAAAGGCAAAGACCGCATATGGAGAAATACCTGTAAACAATTTTTGGATTAAATTAGAAACATCCTTTGCCAGCAGACAATCTTGAGAAATATCAACCTAGACCAGTCTAGCCTGGCTTTGGCAGCTTTCCATATGCTATCCCAAATTGACCGAACACTCTCCCCCTCTTTCCCTCTCCCCCTTTCCCTCTTCCACTCCCTCTTCCCCTCCCCCTCCCCCTCCCCCTCCCCCTCTCCCTCTCTCCCCCTCTCTCTCCATCTCCCTCTTCCTCTCCCTCTCCCTCTCTCCCTCTCCCCCTCTCTCCCTCCCCCTCTCCCCCTCCGGAATTTCGGTACACTCCTTGAGTACTGCGCAGGCAGAAACAATAGCCGGAAAGCGACTGAAACTGATGTCCAAAAGCTCCAAATTTGGTTTCACTATCCACGGTATCCGCTCCAGATATATATGGAGCTCACTAAATTAGACATACTCCGAAAAGTAGTATTTTAGAACGAAACAATTCAATAAACTTACTATCTCTTCTATTAGATCGGGTAATCCGAACTTTTCCTTTACAAATGAGAAATAAAGCAAAGGCCATAATGATGATCGCAGCACAAACACCACATGTGATTTTGATCACTGTAGCAGAACTTGATGTCACTAGAATGGGAAGGTGACAGAAGTTAATTAACGCGCACATGCTCATCTCCTTACCACGGAGTTAGCTGTTAGCTTTAAAGTTTATGTAACGAGGTTTTTCTCCGTGTCCTCTGGGTGTCCTTAACTATAGTTGATGTTTCTCTAACTGGTTGTCCCTAACTATCGTTGATTGTCCTCTGGTTGTCCCTAGCTATCGTTGACGATCCTCAGGTTTTCCTTACATTACCAGAAGTTGGCGACAAAATGGCCACTGCTTGTATACTAATTTGCATATATAACCATTATCTTTCAGCTTTTAGTGG
Organism: Paramuricea clavata; assembly: GCA_902702795.2. Taxonomy (NCBI): domain Eukaryota; kingdom Metazoa; phylum Cnidaria; class Anthozoa; order Malacalcyonacea; family Plexauridae; genus Paramuricea; species Paramuricea clavata. The sequence goes on along the minus strand of CACRXK020004567.1, from coordinate 3,879 downwards.
GAATATACAGGATAAAAATAAATTATTTAAGTCGAAATTATTGGAATCTGAGAGCTTGGCTAGTCTACTGTTTCCGACCTCTTGAAGCATTCATCTATTAATGTTTTGGTGGCATATTTATTCCGATCCGGTATCTCTCCTAGCGGTCAAGTCGTGTTCACGAAAATCACTTTTATGTCATCTTCGTAGCCTATATATGGTTGAACTGATGCCGAGCGATTTTGTTTTGAGATTTTTGACGCTGTTTGGTGACACAATCAAGAGTTTATTAAGAGTTTATATTAAAAAGTAGAGTTTAGAGTTTATATTAAAAAATGGTTGTTTTTAAACCTTGTTGATGGTGCAGGTCCAATCATAGATTAAAATGTGCGCAACGATTCATTATTTGGCCGCTCAGAGAAATGCCCGATCTACATAAATATGCCACCGAAACATTGGTAAGTAAATGCTTTATCGATCATGAGGTCGGCAAACAGTAGCCGAGTTCTCAGATTGCCATAATTTCGAGCTGCCAGTAAATATTTTCGCCCTTAATATTCCCTATTAAAAATTGAAAGCCATTGTATACGTATATGGATTGTATGCAAAGTAGTACACAAGCGGCCGTGGGTCCGCCAGGCCATTTTGTCGTTAATTTCCGGCAATGAACTAATTTGACTGCCAACTCTCATCGACCATCATGCACTCTCATCAAATTCAGGTTCAATTTTTAATGAGAGGTTTTGCTCGTTTGAAGGATAATATCTTCCCTGCATGGTTAGCGACTACATAATAATTAGGCAACCACGTACACTCTGCCTAAATGATATTAAATAATTAATAATTAAATAAAAAACTCAATGACTAACCTGGACAAGGCTTCATGTGGCAAGGTCTACTGTCTCTGTCTTTGCCATATTTGTAGCAGTCACCTCCATATTTTGGAGGTGGATTATCACACTTCCTGGACCACATATCGTACCCCACACCACACGCCACATTGCATTCTGACGATCTAGTCCAGTTGCTATAGTTACCATCAACTAAAATGTTTCAAACGCAAACCATTACGTATACAAGTTAATGACAAAGAGCAAATGTTTGACATGGTACGTAGTAGACAAACAGTTGAGAATAGTGATCAGATATACTGTAGAGAGATATTGTTTAAAGATATACGAGGGTAAAAAATCCTAAGAAAAGAAGTATCACCGATAGCACTTGAGACGAAGGAGAATAAAAGACAAACAAGAACGTACTTGAACAAGGTCGTCTTTCACAAGTTCGACCTTCAACATCTTTTGCCAACACAGTACAATTTCGGCCTCCATTCTTCGGTTTAGGATTGTCACATGAACGTCGCCATATTTCTACACCTTGTCCACACGTAACATTACATTCAGTGCCTAAATTCCAGCTACTGTAGCCACCGTTAACTGTGAAATAAGCATTAAGAAGTGTGATATATATTATATATATTATTATATATTATCATATCATAAAGTAATTTCCCTTTTTTAAGAATAAAGAGAGCTCAAAACAAGACAATTGTAGAACATTTAATAATAATTTGTTATGTGACTATGTTGCCTGACGATTGCTTGTTGCGTATTGTTCATACCCATCTGGTTTGTTAGTAGAGTTGTAATCCAAAAATTTTCACATTCTCTAAAGCCCGCCGCACACGAGCGCACTTGTCGCGCGTACTTGTTATTCGTAACAAGTTGGATCGACAAAATTTCCTCGTGTGCGGGCAACATTTACGGCATTCGTGACAAAAAAATTCTTGTGTGCGGCGAGCAAACGACAAGCGCGCCTGAATAGGAAAATTTGCGCATGCGTGCAACTTGCAGAATTAAAAACAACATGGCGGATCAAAATCACGAGCTCGTGTATTTTTTTAAAAATATCATTCGTGACATGTAAACCAAATATCAAACATGTTTGATATTTGGTTTACATGTCACGAATGACGAAAATGCCGTAAATGTTGCCCACACACGAGGAAATTTTGTCGATCCAACTTGTCACGAATAACAAGTACGCGCGACAAGTGCGTGCGACAAGCGCGACAAGTACGCGCGACAAGTGCGACAAGAATAACAAGTGCGCTCGTGTGCGGCGGGCTTAAGATCGACATGGCTTTGGTAAATCAACATAAATTTTAAAGTTGAATGATCAGCCACATGACAAATTCTGAAAATGGTTAACAATACCACAAATTCTACGTTTACGCTTAAGGTGGCTCCCTACAGTTTTAATCGTATTTAAAATTAAATTAAGGGCTGTGTCGCGGAAATTTTGTCCACGCGCGAGATTAGTAGTGGTACACGCGACGCGCGTGCTCGAGGTTGCACGCGTGGCAGGTTTTTAAAATTGCGTCGTGATATACACACGCGGACCTTCGTGGGATTGTCGGCCGGTCGCGCGAGGAAATTGAAATTCTGATTTTTGTGACGTTACATAGATAAAAATAAATGTATTTTTCTCGTGTTTCCTTCGGTAAAATTTTTTAAAACTTCACACACTTTCCTGTAATCTTGAAGTGCGTAAAATGTGCAAGTTTTGAGAAAATCGTACGAGCCAAATTATTTTTATTCCAAAAACAGCGCTTTTTGAGGATTTCAAAAAAAGTTCTCGTACGATCTTTTTTAAACGCTATCATTTAAAGGAATTATAGATAAGATTACCGTGTGAAAAAAATTAAAAAGTTTTACCGAAGAAATTTTCAAAAAATTATCAAAGAATATCGACTTTCCGCCGCCCCAGACTCTTATAGGGGTTCGAAGGTGCTAAAAGTTCTTTCAAGTTGGCATTATACATTTATATGAAACACGTATAGCACTAGCGGGAAAGATTTCCTTGGCAATTTCATCATCTTTAATAATCGCTAAATTAATTATCTTTCTAATATCAGGAGCTCGGGGATTGTATTTTCATCGGGGATTGTATATTGTAATTTCAAACAATCATTTGGAGACATCTATGTACTGCAAGCCCATGCGCGGACATCCTAGACCACAAATAGTAGGTATTCCTGAGGGAGTTGCGTTGATATTACGTCGGGTATGCTCCGGAGATGACGATTTTATTAAAGTTAAAAGTGAGGAATACATTAATTATTTAATTCAATGTGGCCATGACAAAAATCATCTCCGGAGTGTGTTTAAAGAAGTTTCCAATTTGTCAAGGGAAGAAGCTCGTATAAATAAAGGGAAACGTAATACTAATTTTTGTGTCCTCAGTGTCAAATACAATCTCCGAGCTCCCGATGTTAGAAAGATAATTAAGAAACATCTAGCGATTATAAAAGGTGATAAAGTTGCCATGAAATCGTGCCCGCTAGTGCTATACGTGTTTCATATAAACGTAATGCCAACTAGAGAGAACTTTTAGCACCTTCGAACCCTTATAAGAGTAAGACCAAAGAAGATGGTTCAGGTTGCTTCAGTGTACGGCCAAATGTTGCGACTGCTGTAAGAGATTCTTGGATTGTCATGGGGCTGGTCATTCAACTTTAAAATTTATGTTGATTGACCAAAGCCATGTCGGTCTTAGAGAATGTGAAAATGTTTGGATTGGAATCTACTAACAAATTAAATCAGACGGGTTTGAACAATAGCCATGATTTTGTACAACAATAGTCGCATTTATTATTATAGGGTTAGTGAACCTTATTGTTTAATTTATTCGTATATATTGTATATAAGTCTATTTTCATTGCTAGGATTTATTACTAAAGAAGGCTGTTGCATGTGGCCGAAAATTATTTATTAAATTTTGTAAATTTGCGTTCCGTTGCAGCCATTTATGTTGTTTTCTTATCGTATGTCTGGGTGGCTGACATGCACAGATCTCTCCCTCTCTCCCTCCCTCCCTCCCTCTCTCCCTCCCTCTCTC
>CACRXK020004566.1:0-31122 GCA_902702795.2 Paramuricea clavata | reverse complement strand
GGGGGGGGGGGGGGGGGGTGGCGCTCTGGTGAGACTGCTGAGTTGTGTCGGCCATGTGTGCCGCCCACCCATCAACTACTGTATTTGAATTTGAATTGTTTTTCACAGTTCACTTATCATCATGTTATTACTCAAATTACTGTATCTCATTTTGTCTTTTTTGCTTTATCCTGAAAAAATAGCACCCCCCTGCACCCCTTCTGGCCAGGGCTAGGGGGGTGCACCCCCCCCCCAGTAAATCCATCCCTGAGTAAAATAATAAAGTAGGGCGCATCTGGGCACATTGCCACTTAAAGGGTTAATATACAAATACGAAGGGTTCCAACGAGGAATCGTACCTCCTTTCCAATATATCCTGGTTTTCTTCCAAAAGCATCTTCTGTATGTACTTCTAGGGAACAGCACACACAGCTACCAAAATATTCTTCCAATAATTTCAACAACTGATAAAGTTCATCCTGTACACAAAGTTTGGAAAGCAGTAAATATGAGAATCTTGTTTAAAATCGCAAACATTAGAATTTTTCAAAATATCAAATTAAATTACAAAATATAACAACTTTTTAATTGAGACATAAATTAATATAAAAGCAATAAAACCAGTATATCTTATATAGTTTTTAAACAAGAAATACAACGTAAACTAACATGAAAGCGATGTGGTTTGTTGAACAATACAGTAAGCTTTTCTTTGAAGTATTTCTGAATATTTTTCACAGTCGCCCGTCCTTCAGCTCCGAGAGTTTCCGTCCCGTTTTCATCCTGCGAAAGAAACAAATCTTTGTCCCATTCTAGATGCTCTTTTTTCGCGGTTTCCTCGAGTTTCACTTTCGTCGGAAATTCCTTGAAGTACTCATTGTCGTTTCTACGAACAAAATGCGGTTCTTTTTCCCAGTATTTCGCCAGGAAATCTTCCAGCGTTGTGGGATATATGAGCGAACGAAGACACTGCTCGGGGCTGTCGAAACTAAGCTTCGAAACGAACGTCTTTGGAGCGACGTTTGAGTCGCTTTTAAGCTTCTTTTTCGGTGCTTTGTCGCTTTCACTTACCACTTTACGTTTAGGCATTGTGCTTGTAATGCTGGTACACAAGAATAGTGATTTTTTATGAAGTTTTAAAAGCACAAAATGTTCAAGGTTCACCGACTAAAAAACAACGTGTCCAAAGCTTCAAGTGGATTTTAAAATTGCCCGCGAGTTCCCGCGCGATGAACACGCCCTCTGCGTGCTTTAACTTCATGTAAGATTTTCAAAAGCACAGTGATGGATAGAATATGGTAGAATTGGGCAAGTTCAGGGCAAATTATCAAACACTGCATCTTTTCTCTGGCTACATTTGTTTCCTACAGCAACAATGGATAGCATTTGCTATTTCACTGACTAGATGGAGAGCAGTTTAGAACTGATAGAGTTATCCAGTAAAAAACGTTTTATTTAATAGGTTCCTCTTTTGACACAAAGAACAAGTATAGATAGTTATGCCGTATGCAGCCTCCAAACTTAACATTTTTGGGCATGATATATGATCCTTACAAATATACTCTTAAAATTTCATTCAAAAAAAACATTGCGGTAGGTATAAAACACACAAAGTACTTAGCTCGAATGTGCTACAACCATTGTATAGAAATATTAACGACATGTAATTATAGGAATGATTGCAACATTATATGTAATTATAGCTGAGATTGCAACATGCACGCGATGAATGTCATAGCTACCCTCAGGTAACATTGCTATGGCTCAATATCAGTTAGAATTGTGAAACATTTAAAAAATTTTAAACCACCAACGGTCCTTGGCTATTGGAGGTCACTGGAGTCCAAGCGAGATAGGACCTAATTTATTCATTTAATCTTTTACACTTTACTTTACTTTACTTAGCTGCGCCGAGGCTGTTGGCGAATTTTATCCAGTGCACGGTAAATATTCGCAAAATATATCGTGTATTCAGTGCGTCTTAACAATGTAGTTATGAGGCATATCAATGAGGCGGGACTCCTAACATCACGCTTTTTCAAACAAACATGATATTGTAATGAAACCCTCATTGCCATAGATATTCTCCATAGCTACACATTTCAATTCTCCAGAGCAGTGATCTGTTACGAAAATTAAAGTCTTCTTGCTTATATATAGGTATATATCACCAAGCACTATCGTGCACCCAAATAGTGGACAACAAGACACCATCGTTTTTTTCCAATCCTAATACGAGTTCATTAGAGGCCTAATTAGGCTAATTAGAGACTCTTCAAAAAGTAGCTGCTAATTCATGCTTCGATCTTAATGCACAAATTGCCCTATAGCTTCGAACAGTTAACCTCAAAATACGACTTGAAGTTTGCCGTTTGCAGTTATAGTGGACTGCAGTAACTACGTCAATCTGTATAAACTCTCTCTTGAGATTGACGGCAGAACTGCTAACCGCAAAGTTCAAGTCGTATTTTGAGATCAAATGTTATAGCGGTTGGAATTTATGACAATTTGTGCATTAGCATGAATGCATGTGCATTAGAAATTTAGCTCTCGAAAACGTGTAGAAGTACCTTCAAATGCAATTTGAAGTTTGTGGTTTGTGGTTCGAGGTTTGCCGCATACGTCAATCTTAATATTATAGCAGCTTCGTAATGCTTATTAATGAAAGCCAGCATAAAGAACATACATGCTGCCTGATCTCATGCACAACTTTGGCAACTCAAAACTGCTTACGTAACATGACTCTGTGTGAGATAATTAGTTGCAGATACCTCTTGGCTCTTGCAACAAGTTGTGCGCGGTATAGAAATACGTTGCCTCGTGCACATGATAAAACATTGCATCATGCATACAGATATGCATGAGATTATTTGCGAAAATATTGCAGGAGGCTAGTATTACAAAATGCACATTCACCCTTCAGCCTAATTGACCATGTATGCATGTCTAGAATGCAAGCGGCAATGTCAACTAGACGCCCCTATATTCTCTATTTACCGACACAGAAGTTCTAACAAAGAATGAACAAAGATAATTCCTTGCTCAATTTGGGTATCTTAAAGAATCTTTATAGTATGAAGCAGGCCCCACTGACAGCAAAGCTTTCATATTCAAGAGCTCTTTACTGAGATTTGCATTCCAATTAGAATGAAGTGTGTGTTTGCAACCATAAGCAACGGGAGTAACACAATGTATTGCATAACACCCCCTACTTTGCTGCTAAGCCACCATTAAAATCTCTAAGCGTGGATACATATTTTTCAGTTTCGATTCTCTTCGATTGTAATGAATTTGTAACTATATAATCAATTTGCTGTTTTCTGGAATGTCTTATTAAAGGGCATTAGGTCACACTAAGTAATGTTTGGAATCTTAACTGATCTTTGGTATGCTAACAATAAAATGAATATATTACACCCCGTGGGAATATAACATTTTCCTATACCAACCACAGAAGAATGTAACAATGTCGAGTTTGGTTATTTTTAATCTAATCAGATTTTCCCTTTTTACTAAATCTACTTACAAAATACACAATTTTATAATATATATACATAAATATTTGTCATTACGTATGATTATTATATATACAATATAAACACGTATGTGATCTTCAAATGATTTTCAGTGAACTATACAGCCAAACGGGCACCTTCTCTAGTACAGACACTTAGTCCATTCCGTGTCCGTATTAGAGGTTCGGCTCGATGGGAATTATTTTAGGAAAAGGGAACTGTTTACCACGCTATAAGTCTCGAGCGTAGGTAGAAGGTACTTACACCTCCTTTGCGGTAGATTCTCGCTGAGAGAATTTCAAGCACAACAGCCTAGTATGGGAACAAATTCCTTTGCTAGTCATCTTCGGGTTTAGATGTCAAGCAACGGTTCTTGTCAGAAGAATTATGACAGTACATGCTCGAAAGTTCGAAATATTTGTTGCCGGCGAGAACCTACCACAACGAAACTGTAATTTCCAGAAATATCCATTACTGAAGCCTATATGACTAAGTATAGAAAAATTCCTGGTTGTGTAGGAATTTGAAACTGAGTAGGAGTAAATCTGCCCAGTAGTTATTGTCCTTGAATAAACTATGTGCAACCAGCCACCTACACAACCGCAATATATTGTTTTGTAGAAAGTGAGCTATGGAGTTCCCTAGGAAACGTTCGTCAGTAACAAAAATACTCTTCGATACGAAATATCTAACTCTAAAAACTTTTACTTTCATTCAGTGTTTATTTATAAAATTATTCTTGCGCTTTAGTGAATTGAATGTCAAAAGCGAAAAATGAAAATATGCATTCACTTTCGACATATATAGTGTTTATAATATACAAGTCTGTAGAACGGTCCAGCCGTACAGAATATAGTTTCATATAAATACTCCAGTTTTTTTGTAGCTTATCTTGTCAAGGTCACAGGCCAATTTTTCAACGTCTTAACGATCTGTCTCGCAGCAGGTCTTTGACTAACATCCGCGTGCCATAGAGATGATGTCAACTTGACATACATTGTGTTCTGACTGTCTTGAACAATTTCCGCTGGAAATTGTGGTCGTAAGTTCTTTTGGACAACGCCAAATATGATTACAAAATGACTTTCCATTCCGTAAGGCTGTTCTCTGACACACAACTGCCACAAACAGACTCCAAGGGAAAATATATCTGCTTTCGTTGTAGGGAACTCACCCTTGAGTAATTCTGGTGCACGATACGTGTAAGTACCTGCAAGACTTGAATTCGTTGGACTCGGAGGTTGAAAATCTTTCGTATCTCCCAGTTCCACGTACTGACAGCAACCGAAATCGCAGATTTTACAATCAAATTCAGAGTTCACAATCACATTGGCCGGTTTAATATCAAGATGAGCTAGTCCTTGTTCATGCATGAACTCCAGACCACTTGCAATGTCCAATGCAATGCGAATCCTGCGTTCTTCAGGTAGACTAGTACATTCATCATCTATAATTGTCTGTAGGTTCCTCTCTCCTGCGAATTCCATAATTACCAAACACTGCTCGATTGAGTCACCGTTTAACACGGCCAAGATCTCGACGAGGTTTCGATGACTGTATTCTAATAGCAAGCTCTCAGCTCGCAGGCTTTCTTCAGGTGCATTGGCGTTGCGTAGTTTTGATTTAAGTGTCAACTGTTTCACTGCAACCTTCCTTCCGTTGCATCTTGCTTCGTAGACTTGTCCAAATCCACCGCTACCTAGTACACGACCAAAGTCGATGGCAGGACAACGCGAATCTTGAAATCCTTGAAACTTTTTCCCTTTTGATGGAAATGCAAGTGTAGTAACACTGGAGCTTCTACGTTTTGTGGTTTGTTCAAATTGTTCCATGGCTCCGTCCTTGGAATCCAAATATATTTCACACATAGCTAAGCTTATTTCAGCTATATCACCCAATGGTTTCATATTGATGAAGAACTATCGCAGACACTTCTGTTCTCATTGAGGTCTAACATACGAATGAATGTTGGCTTGTTAAGATCTTCCGCTTTAGCTGAAAGTGCAAAGGTACTTGACAGCTAACATGTAAACAATTGCTAATACACCGCTCACGAAATCTTCCGGTCCACGCCATTGGTCAGATCTTGTTGATTGTTCAGGCTTAACCAATCAGCGTTCTGAACGACTTGCCACCAACCAATCAGTGTAACGTACAAAAGAAAGGTCAGGTCGAGCAAAGGTTTTTCCCTTTCGTGTTTTGCATTTTCGTCAGCGGCTGGATTGAAATGCTTGTACACGTCAAAACATAGTTTGTTTTCGAAAGACGTGTTGAAAATGAAATGAAGAATTCTTAGCAGTAAACTAAAAATTCCTATAAACCCCTGTGAAGTTACTGAAATAGAGTAAACAATTACATTGTAGGGTGTTACATAAGTGAAAGTTCTTCCCACATAAATACGTCTAGTACAACTTCCGTAAGCTCTCAAGTTCCCGGCTACAAGGAACGGCATGTGACTATAGTTCTCATGACTGTATCATGCAATCCAAAACCATGCATGTGTTTATCATACGGTGATGATGTCAACTATCACAGTACGAACATAATGTTCATTCTTTCTGAAGAAAAACAAATAAATTGAGAGAGATATAGTTTAAATTGCTTGCTCCTATAAATATTAAACAGTCAATGACGTTGACCACAATCTTGTCTCAAAATGGACAAGAATTAATTTAACACGTTTTCAAGCTATTCATATAGATCAGACGTGACCTGCTATATAATCTAAATATTTAAACACGTTATGTATGTGTGCTGCACGCAGTTTCTAATAGTATATACACAAGGTAAAACGTGACCCCACTATACGACCGCGTTTATACGTTTTATGTCAATACTCAAATCCCATTGTGTGTACGTAGCAGACAAGGTCGGAAAGCATGCATGAATGCCTGCGCTCAACGTTCCCATTTTTGGAGGTCTTTTGCAGAAACAATTTAAGACATAATAAGGACACTACAGTTGTGCATAATTACATATCACCTAGAAGGTACCTTACTTTGCTATATATTATTTCATTATGATGCAGTACTGTCAGTTTCACCATAAAAGGGAAATCGATAATGAAAATAACCTATATATTGCATTTGTACTATCTTTATTCAGCGCTCAGTTTGTGAACCAAAACGTACAGTAATGGATGATACCGAGCTATAGACTAAATTTTGATCTAGGCAAGAAGAACAAAATCCATCCCCACAGCTAGAAAGAGCATGTTAAAATGAGTAAAATTGCAAAGTTTGGCAGCGAAATGTTGTAAAATAAGGAAAATGTAGCCCTTTTAAACTTTGCAATTTTACTAATTTCAACATGCTCTTTCTAGCTGTGGTGATGGATTTTGTTCTTCTTGCCTAGATCAAAATTTAGTCTTTAGCAGTATAGCTGAAATCATCCATTTACTAAATTTTAATTTGCTGTCCCACAAGATTCCTTACGCTGCCCAAATCAACGACTGTATAAGTGTAAAATGGATAAAACTCGCCCCCTCCCTGTTGACTCAATAGCTCAGTAGGTTGCGGTTTGCCGTGGACGTCAATCTTAACCTCTCTAATACGTAGAGCTGCGGAACGAAGTAGTCCCGACCGGCGTCAACTTTTACAGTTCATTTCGGCAGTGTAAGAAATCGTATTGGGAAGTTCTCTTCCTGCTTGACTTGTACTATTCTGGAACGGTTTGTTTGTACAGAACACGGAATTCTTATTGTAATGAGGGGGTTTGGATCGAAACTGGCTTGTAGCATAATAAACAAACGCCCTGTTTGCACAAAGTAAGCAAAATATTTACATTGACTCAGTCACTTCTTGGATAATATCACGCAGAAAATTCTTCAAATTAATTGTAAAGCATTATTACAGTAATTTCGCAATTTGTATTATGTTATATGGTTATCAGAGACTCCAAGGAGAGTCTTTCCGGGCGGTAATGTTCCTTGCCTCCTGGCGCAAAGTCAAGTGCATAATTATCTCGTTAATTAGTATCATGAATGTTTTGAAAATAAGAGGGTTTGTACGAAGCATGTATCGTTATACGACAATTATTCAATATTAACAATGCGTCCACACGAAACTGAAACTATTCGGAACCTCAAATTCGCTCATGCAAATGTATAGGAACAGTATTGATCCCGTGCAAATGTAGGAAAAGTATTCAAGCCTTACATGACAGATGATTACACAATTCAAGACAGCTGAACAAAGTACAGGTAGTGTATAAAGTGGTTCAGCGCTAACGATCTAAGTACTTCCCTCTGCAAAGCTATTGAACTGATTTCCTGATGAAGTGAACTAACAAAATTCAGTAGAAATAAAGATTTGTTTCACTTAATTTAAGCGTAGTTTCGATGCGTAAGACTAGAATGGCTATCTATACACATTATTGACACGGATACCTTGTGAATCCGGAGTTTAATAACTTCACAAAATAAAGAAAACATTGATCTTCCTTAAATCCAAAAATGTACATCAGTACATATGTATTTACCAAAGACAGGACCGGCTTGTTATGTCGCTCTTAGGTGTTAGTTAGCTTAGCAAACAGAGTGAATATTTTGTGAATGAGTAGATTACACTGAGCGAACAGATGGTGGTCAACCTGCAAGAGTTAGAAAATAACGTTTTCAACTGTTTTGTGTTTGGAGAAAAATAAATGAAATAGACCTTTCCCCTTTTGAGTGAAATTTTGATCTAGACAAGTCTGGACAAACATTTCATCACAGCTTGAAAGAGCATCACAAAATTAGTAATATTCCGAAGTTTCGTTGCGAAATGTTGTAAAATGTGGATAATATAGCCTTGTGAAGTTTGCCGTTTTTCAGTCATTTTGTATTACAAATGGGAAATTGATAATCAGTTTGATCATCTGATTATCAATTTCCCGTTTGTATTGATGCAAAATGACTGAAAAACGGCAAACTTCACAAGGCTATATTAACCGCATTTTACAACATTTCGCAACGAAACTTCAGAATATTACTAATTTTGTGATGCTCTTTCAAGCTGTGATGAAATTTTTGTCCAGACTTGTCTAGATCAAAATTTCACTCATAAGGGGAAAGGTCTATTGAGAGATGTGGTTTAATTTTTTTCTCTATATCAAAGTGTCAAGATTTGTGGTTGACCACGATCTGCTGCCATGTCACTGTAACCACGTGGTCTTCGCACTGCTTGTCACAAGTTGTCAACAATTTTGGAACAAGCTGTTAACAATTTGTAACAACCTCGTTGATATATTATCAGACTTGTTGCAAGGTTGTTCCAACAAGTCCGATACAGTCATGATATAGCAGTATTGTTACAACCTTGTGTCGTCAACCTTGTAACATTCTTGTTTATCATGACTGTGACAAGTCTGATAATACCATCAAGCTTGTTACAAGTTGTCAACAGCTTGTTCCAAACTTGTTAGGCTACAACAACTGGGAACAAGCGGTGCGAAGACAACTTGTCGACAGCTTGTGAACAGATTTGTAACAACTTGTTTGCAGACTTGTGACAACTTGTGCGTTTTTACGTGTGTACAAGATTTGTCATGCATTTATGCGCAAGTCACATGCACTATACTTTGATGTCGTCATCTCAAGCAAACGAGGAATGACGACAGCACTATATGGCATACCTGCCGCACAAGTGACGGATCTTGCACTCATAGTTAATTTAAAGCACTCTACATTGTCGTACAGATGACGTAATCTCTCTTTTATTACACACGACTAAACGTCTTGTAAACACGAGCGTGGCGCCACGTTCTACATTCCACGTTTTTCAAACCAACTTTGTTCCTGTGAACTTGCACGTCTTACAGTGTCTTGCAGTCTGCAGATATGACGTATTCATGCAATACAATACAAGAATGACGCAATATGTATTGTGACTGACGACACAGACCCTGACCTAGACATGCTGCCACACATGCGAATATCAGCTGAGTATGCATGTCATGTTATCAATGTTATGTATTGTTTATTGTTTTATTCCTCTAAACATAATTGCCTTCTATAGCTATTTTTATATACGCAGAAATTTGGCATTGTGCATTCAACAGTTGTTCATACTCTGAGAGCAAGACTCTCAAATCTACAAAATACACTGTTAAGGCCGATACACTACACAATTTTTGCCTAAAACTGTCGCATGCAACCTGCTTACAACTTGAGTTGTACTGTGTAAATCAAGTACACAACTCATCTACGACAACGGCGAGTTATGTTGATTTACACAGTACAACTCGACTCGAGTTGTAAGCAGATTGCATGAGACAGTTCTAAGCAAACGTTGTGCAGTGTACATTGGCCTTTACTGCATATGATGAAACGAATTATTTTATCAGAGTGAGAAAATAATGTCAAATCAACATTATTTTCTCTCTGATAACTGCAGGTTGTCATGCATCATTTGCTGTGCAACACAGGCTACACAGCGCTCAATATGAAATCTGCATATTAACTGAAACCATTATTAAATTTTAGAAACACATTAATCTCATCAGTCCAGTAAAGTAACAAGAATTACCTAGAAATCTCCCTATAAAATCAATAAAATCACTATTTATTGCATCATGTTTCCTATACAATTGCCTTATCTACAATAGTTTTATATAGCAAATTGGTTACAGGGAAAACCCAGCATGAATATCATCTTACATCCTAAACAAACTTTCCCATAGTTTGAACCTATTGTTAATCCTATTGTCTTCACTTAGCTATTATCGTACAGGATAATCCTGGATATAAACACCCAGTTAAATAAATATAACATTAGAATATTAAAACTGTTTTCAACACTTTGTACTTTTCTCTTGTAATAAAGTCATCATTCATCAATCTTGTTACGACGTGTAGATTCTCACGGCCGAGGTTTGTGTTATTTTCAAAGCGAAAGACCGAGGTGGATAACATCCCATACACAAAGCAAATGTAAAGCAAATTATGCTAAATAACAACACTACATATGGCAAGTTAACAATGTATGATAATTAGGATAATTATGGAGCAATTAATGGATGAGAGTAATTAGTGTTGAATAGACTACTACCATGTATGGATAATGTGACGTCAGGCGTGTGAGAAACAGCTACAACAATAGAGGTAGGCGTATTACGTCACAATAAGCAGATCACTTGATTTACATTGTGTTTAACCTTCTATTAACCGTGGTTTAACTGTTGTTCATGAGAACACTGAAACAACTCATGACTATGTCTTGACCTTATTTGGACACTGAAGCAACTCATGGCTGGTCACAGCTTTCTGATTTTTGTGTGAACATATCGTGCATGGTTAACATTTTGCAAGAACAAATCATTAATTTTGTAGTCAATAAAGTTTGGGTGAAAATGTCGTGCAAAACCTTGCTGCATGAACAAATCATGACAAGCTGTAAAAAATGATAAAAATGTTATTCGAAATAGTTATTTCACTGCTCTATTAAAACATTGATTTTGTGCCCAAAACAATCCTTAGTTTTTTAAAAACACTTCGTTTAATTTTTGAATGATTTGCATACAGCGCATAAAAGACAAGAGCTAGATAGATCTAGATTATTCCACATCGTCGAATTTGATTTGGTCATGACAGTTACGATAAGTGGCGCACATAGAGTTGAAAATCACAAAAAGTTGGTCCCAGTTTTCTCTAAGACTGTATCAAAGTCGGTCCCCATTTTCTACTATAAGAGTTGTTTAATCCACACGCCACAAATGTCTGTTGTGGAGAACAAGAAAGTCGGTCCCAGATCGTCCCAAACCCCCTCCCGCTCCCCCTCCCCCAGCATTTGTTGAATGTGCGTCCCTGGTTACGATGAACAGACTTAGCCATAGAAACCACTACGATGTCGACTCATCTCTGCATTCATTAAACCTTGATTTACATATAAAGCATACAGAAGACTAGATATAGCCATGCAGAATATGTTAATAGCTGCTACCAAATGGAAACAAGGTCAAAGCAATAAGGTTTCTTAGTCATTCAAAGACTTTAAGTATTTTGGGTAAATGTTTCTAAAGAGCTACGAAAGTAGTCTTTCTCACAGCCAATTTTCCCGCCATTTGGGGGGTACTGCCGCTCCCACGTTTGAGAGTCTCCGCACCACGAAATACGTTTTAGTATTGCAGTTGTTTGTATAATGGTAACTTTACAGTTACAACTTTTAAAAGTCGCTTTTCACGTTTTTTGAATTGTCTAGAATCTTTCACGAGGACAGACAGGCGGATTTTGGCCTTCGAGAGAAAGGTTAATTGGAATTGTGGTTTCCATATCTAAAAATATCATATTGTTAAACCATCTTTCTCATAAACCAATATCCAACTTAAGTGTTTGCTATTTTAAATTGTTTGTTGTTTTTTTCCTCTCATACCTAACCGTTGAGTGAGTGAAGTTTCAACTCACACAAGTTTGTGTATCTATAGTAATTTGGAGAGTACAATGAAATATGTTTCTACGTAATATCTTAAATAAATTAATAATTTAACAATATATTAAACTTTAATTCCTTTTAAAGTTTAAACTTCCTACCAAGTAATTTGGAGAGTAGAATGAAATACGTTTCTACGTAATTCCTTAAATAAATTAATAATTTAACTACAAAATAAACTTTAATTTCTTTTAAAGTTTAAACTTCCTACCAAGTGTATCTATAGTAATTTGGAGAGTAGAATAAAATATGTTTCTTATTATTTTACAAGACATCCTGTATATGTCATTTCCTATAAATATTATCCATATGATATTATCGCACAAAGGTCAAAATATTGGAATTCTATCCCTCTTTCAAGTCGGCAGTCATTAACAATTCAAAATTTTAGAAGTATCCTAAAGAATTATTATTTAACTTTAGAGTAGTTGACATGTGGAATGGCTGCGTGGTTAAAATTGGGGGTAACATTGGCTGTACATATAGATTTTTCCATAAAGCATTTATTTTTATGAAACGTTTTTCCCTATTTCTCTAACTTTATAACTATATAATTCACAGTGAAAAACCTCCTTATTATTATAAGTATTTAGGTCACTTAAATATTCCTACACATGCTCAAAACTAAAAGGTATTTACCGCTTTATTCTGATGATGCATGCATGCATACAGCGCAACCGCTTGCGCACTCATCTTTGTCTACCTATACTGTCACTAGCGATCCCAAGGTGTCCGTTACGTCCCACTGTGTCCTCTATAACAATCTAAGAAATCTTATATATTTCATTGTTGATTCATATGAGTCACGTTTTAGGGGGAGTTAATATTTTTAGACTTTTAGGGTTAGAATTAGGGTTTGAATTAGGGAAAGGGTTAGGATTGGAGTAAGGGTTAGGGTTAGGTTTAGAATGAGGGTTAAGTTTAAAGTGGAAGTCAAGTCCGTTCTGCACATCGGTTCTGCTCATAACAATGTGAGGACCTCTAATGTGAACATTGCCCAAATTTCGAATGTTTTATTTTTATAATTTTTATAAATTTACGTGGTGTTTCCACAAACAAAAACAATTATATTTTATCGCCATGCAAACATTCAAAGAACTTAAAAACTCTATTTCATATTCATTTAGAAGCACAGCGAACCAAAATGGTGTTAGATATTCAGACAGTACATCATATTTTAAAAAATACAGCAGTTGAAAATGTAAACAAACCGTTTGTTTACATTACGGACTTGAAATAAAAGAAAATACAAAATTACAAAAGTCTAAAAATAGTAACTCCCCCTAAAACGTGACAGGTATACTAAAACGTGACAGGTATACTAAACCGTGACAGGTATATGTTGATTGAGTACGAGATTGATTGCAGACTACCATACGACGGAACGAGTTACTCAAACATTTCATTTATTTCTAAGTGCAATTCCCATACAATTACTACTACCTACATACAATTTCTACATTCATATAATTTAAAGGCCATATAAATAATAAAATATCTTACACTAATTCATTCAAATGTATTCTTGTACAATTTCTAACAATTCCCCCCAACAAATATTATCCTCTGTTAGTTAACTACCGGGTGTCCCCCCCAAAAAACTGGACACTGCATGTTTGATTTCATGTAGCGTAAAAGATATAAAAACTATCGCAATGAAATAAAGATCATGGCATTCAGAAAGGACTAACTTAGATTTTGATATATAACACTTGAATTTACATGCAATATTGACTGCGCTACTGATGTTTGAACGGTCAACTACTGTTTTTGAAAATGCCACAAATTAGCATAAAACAACCTTATAATTAGCCCTTTTTTACTGGGTTTTCACCAGGTAAAAAATAATCAAAGTAAAAAATATTCAGGTTCAAACTAATCAAAAAATAATCAAAGTAAAAAATATTCAGGTTAAAACGTATTCCAAATTTGTATCTCGCTAAATATTGCATGTAAATTCAAGTTTCATATATCAAATCTAGTTAGTCCTTTCTGAATGCAATCATCTTTATTGCGATAGTTTTTATAGTTTTTACGTTACATGAAATCAAACAGTGTGCAATTTTTTGGGGACACCACGTAATATAAGAGAACCGAGTAAGTTCTCTACATCATTGGATCACTTAAGGGTAACCCAAATTCACCACCAATACTATTTCTGCATGATATAATCATGCTTCACTTAACAGTAAGTTCTGTACAATATCAGCTCCCTTTAAGGTAACCCAGAATTAAGAATTACCCATATTCGGGAACATTTTCCACATTGTACTACCTCTGTATGATCTAACTGGATGCCTAAGCACAACATCAGATCACTTAAACATTACTCACATTCAAGAACAAATGCTATATACACCCGTGTGCACCGCGTGCTTAAATTAGAGTTGAGCAGAAAGAAATAATTGTGTTTGCATGAGTATGAAAACAGTTTCTATAATAACTACAGTGAAACACGCAATTTGATTGGTCAATAGCCGCGCAGGATCAGGCTATCTTGCACGAGGAATTAAAACGCCTTCGCGGGATTCTCAAAATGTCATTGTTTCACTGTAGTTATTTTATAAAACAATTACCAAATGGTTTTTCAAGCAGGATAGCGTGATCCATGCACTTGGGATGTTGCTCGACTTTTGGAAAGCGTAAAAATACACTCACCTGCGGCTCGAGTATTTTTACGCTTTCCGAAAGTCTCGCGACATCCCTCGTGCATGGATCACGCAATCCTGCACGGAAAACCATTCGGTATTCCTTTATTAGTGCTGCGCACATTTCAAAAATTCACCATCTCTGCATAACCATGCACAAGTTCTGTACAACAACACCTAACACAGTAGTATATCACTGCCTATACATCGACATTTTTCTCATCAACACCCTCAGTGTAGAGGACCCTACAGATAAATAACATTAAAATCTGACCGTTGTTCAGCATTGTGTGTCTTCCTGCATACTCCCCTGCTCCTTATTATCCCTTTGCATCACCCATGTGCCCTATGGTTCCATCAACAACACTAAAAGGAAAAGCGAGGTCAGTTCTAAACTGTTCTAAATAAAGGTCCAGTACGAATCATCCGTTGTCGGTTCAGTGTTACTACAGGAGATACCTAAACAAAACTGTCTTGATATTGGAAAACTCCAGGGCTGGAAAAAGTATCGGACTCGGGACCATTGGTCCTAGAAAATTTTTCGAGTTCCCAGAAAATATTTCCCCAAGAAAGAAAAATTGTAATAATTTAGATAAAAGGAGAAAGTGCATCGATCTTAATGGTGCGATAGTGTATAAATGTATGGCAAATACATTTTTAACTAATCTGGGACACCTGATTTTCAAAATTTTCTGGGGTAGCATGGATCTCCCTGACAGTGTCCCCTAGTAGTGCCCTAGCTTTTTTGGCATCTGTATTTACCCTTAGGATCAACCCTTGATGCATGTTATCTACCTTAGTTTTAGGTTATATTTTAAAATTCTCAGTGAAATATTTTCCCTGTAAAATATAGCAAGACATCCAGTTTGACTTGTTAGTGTCACACAGATACAGTGTCCAAGTGTCGACTTACTTGATTAGTTTACAGAAAATTTTCAATGTTCTCTTGCGGTCCCAGAAAGTAAAATATTTTTTGCACCTCTGGAAAACTCTGTCAGTTTTAAACAGTTCTCCCTATGTATTATCTAAGGGCCATCCTTATTGCTTCAGTGGGAAACTGTTTTTACACACATTACATAAATTACAGAGGGAAACGGGCATACCTGGAGAAAACCTATACGGTGTTTGGTAGAGTCGAAGTACACACGTAAAAATCTCACAACTTTGTCAACAAGATGTGTTCAAACAGGCTTGTAGCAAGCTTGTGAACAAGTTGTAACAATGCTGTCATTTGATTAAGTTGCTACAAGGTTGTCACTCGCAACTTGTTGACAAATTGTTGAATTGCAGGACGATAACAAGTTGTTGTAACAAGTCTGTTGAGTTCAACAATCTTGTAGCAAGTTGTCAACAAGCTGGGAACCATCCTCGTTCAGCCGAGAAGCCCTGGGAACGAGGATGGCTGGGAACAAGCAGTGCGAACACATCCTGTTGACAAGTTGTTAGAACAGCATTGCTACAAGTCTGCTGCAGGTTTGTTACAACTTGTGCGTTTTTACGTGTGTAGTCTAAGCACTCTTCTCGCAGATCTACCTTAATGATATTTAAAAAATACGAGGCAAACGTCATCATCTGGTGTGAAAACTACCTGACAGACACCATCAATAACATTCATGCATTGAAACCTGAAAGCCATAACTTACCTCACACCTTAAGAAAAGTATGATTTCGTAGCTGCCTCGCTGTCCATCTTTCATGCGGGTCATGCACGAAACAATGCATCAAGAAATCCTTGCCTTCTTCACTGAGGCATTCTGGGATAACTGGTGATCCACCTTCTCCAACTTTTAACATGATCGCCCATTGGTTGTCGTAATCACTCCAAGGGGGCTGGGAACAAATAAAAAGAATGTGAGATGTATAATGACTGGGTTGAATCATAGATGCTTAATCATAGATGCATGCTTTTGCTTTTTTTTTTTAAATCATATAGATGCTTATTTGTTTTTAAGTGTCTAAAGGCCACCTAAAGTGTCAAGGAATTGGGGAAAGCAAAGACTCGCTTATCAGGCCATAACAAACTGGAACAACTTGAACAGAAAGATAAAACTCTCTAGTATACTAGAGAGTTTTATCTTGAGAGTTTTATCTAGTATACTAGAGAGTTTTATCTAGTATACCAGAGAGTTTTATCTTTCTGTCCAAGTTGTTCCAGTTTGTTATGGCCTGATAAGCGAGTCTTTGCTTTCCCCAATTCCTTGACACTTTAGGTGGCCTTTAGACACTTAAAAACAAATAAGCATCTATATGATTTTAAAAAAAAAGCAAAGGCATGCATCTATGATTCTTTGAACTTTCCCTCGTATAATTTTTAAATCTTTTTCATAGTTATGTAGTATATGCCTGTCTTCCTTGTAAATTTGTTTATTTAGTTCAGGATTTTTCTGAAAATCACTTTGTGAGAAAGCTTCCTGAAAATTAAAAATTTATTGAAATCCTTGTGTTTTGCGCGCAATATGTTTAGGGATAGGGTATATATATTTGTAGATGGAAATTTGAGCAGAAGATTATATACAATTTTCGGATCTAACCAGGAGCAGTTGTGAAAAATGAAACTATAGGCCCTGGCAGGAATCGAAACTGCGATTCCGGTGCAGCGCTTGATCATTGCAAAGCACGGAAATATTACCCACTTTACACTTTTGGAAATATTTCCCGTATTTTTAACTAATAGCTAGCAAATGACTGAACAACAATTTGGAATTGAAATCTTGCAAAAGATCTTACTGACACCTGATGATTGCCTTTAATTTCAGCGGACAAGGAAATCAATCATTAATGTCGGACATTTCTTACTTTGACAATGGTAGTTTGACTACCTGCTGAACGACAATACTTAGTGAATTTTGCACTGTTTTTCTTCTATGGTATATCTTTTTAATCAATCAAGCATATGATAACATCAGACATTTGAAATGACAAATTGACTTTAAATAAACACGTCAATAAACATGATAATTTATTCATCATGTACTGTATTAAAAACTCCGCGGCACGAACTTTATTAACCTGATAATTAGGGAAGCCTCGCAGTGCCACAGAAGGTCGTCTCCAATTGGATGGGGGTTTTCTAAAGAACGAAGGAATTCGTTGTTGTAAAAACAAAAGCAATTGTCAAATCGAGCCAATGAAAATCACTCTTCCGAGCTACTGCAAGACTACCCGATAATTCAAGTGATATAATGATTAAAGGGGAAGTCAAGTCCGTAATGTAAACAAACGGTTTGTTTACATTTTGAACTGCTGTATTTTTTAAAATATGATGTACTGTCTGAATATCTAACACCATTTTGGTTCGTTATGCTTCTACATGAATATGAAATAGAGTTTGTGTTCAGAAAAATTCGAAACATTCAAAATTTGGGCAATGTTTACCTCAGAGGGCCCTCTATTGTTATGCGCAGAACCGATGCGCAGAACGGACTTGACTTCCCCTTTAATGGAAATTTTTACTTCTTTCTTAAATATCTATGTTAAGTATAGAGTAAATAATATATAATAATTGCTTTCGCTGGACTCAAAGATGGATACATAATCATCTAAATTAATTGTAAGTTTGTAACGTAAGGTTTTTACATTTCATTTAAATTTTTAAAGGTGATGTAAAGTCCGTAATGTAAACAAACGCTTTGTTTACATTTTGAACTCACTGCTACAGTTGTAAAATATGATTAGATATATATTATACTTAATTTTTAACACTTTTCTGGTTCGTTATGCTTGTAAATGAATACAGACTAGAGATTCAATTCAAGAAAGTTCGGAAGGTGCGAAATATTAACAACATTCCAAAGGTTGCTCCCCCACTGATGGAATGTTTTGATGCGCAGAATATATGCGCAGAACGGACTTTACCGCATCTTTAATTATTTTTAGCTGCCATCTTTATTAATCCATTTATAACAAAAAGAACTCCATATTATACAATAATTATATAAGGGATGTATTAATCTTTTCGTGCCATTTCTAGAAAATTCGACATTTTCTGAACAGAGCAAAATTGACGTCAGGACAGACAATTTAATTTATATAAGCGGACGAAGCATTCATCCGTGAGAATTTGCATTTTTGCTCAAATCAAGCCAGTGACTGGGCACAAATGTCTATTACTTAGTAAACATATACGTCATATATTATACTCGAAAATAACTTGCATGTTTTAGTTGCTGTCAATGAAGAAGAAAGCCTTGTGACCAGCATAGCTCGTACACAGTTTGGTAAAGGATTACATGGTAGCTTTGTTTGTATTCAAGCTAAAGTTCAAAGATAATACAAGTCAAAGGCAGACATCAAACAGCGTGGAATAAGCAAAGAAAACGTCTAGGTTCCAAGCATATTCCAAGCGAATCAAAGCAGGCACTGAACAGCCAAGAACTACTTTACTTCAGATTTTTATCCAGTGACCAGTTCAAACCATGGCAAACCATACCAACACAACAGAACGAGAAGAATATTTCATGGTAGGATGGTTTAAATATCCCAAAGACCTCGATGTCAACTATGATCTTCTTCAGTTACTATATATCATCATTATGATCACATCCTTGCCATTAAATGTCATATTCCTAGCAATGATAATCAAAAACTCTGGCAATAAAACTTGGACTAATATGAGCATTATTCTCGCAAGTATGTGCGTGTTGTTTTTAACTATGAACAGTATCACTACAGCGAACCAAGTTTATAGAATATATCACGGAGATCAGACGACACTTATAAGTGATAATGTGATCAAAAATGTCCTACAAGTAGCATTCACAAAATATTACTTTAGCGCTTTCCTTTTAGCGCTTATTACATACGGTATGATAGTTAAACCATTGCTATATAAAGCTCTGGCGCCCAAGCCACGAACTATGGTGTTTATAATCTTGGGACTGTGGATAACTGGCGGAGGAGTGTTTCTGATCCTACCATTATTTATCAACGATAACATTATGCGGACGATTGCGGTTTTATTTTGTTGGATAAAGACATTTGTGATGGCGATTATGCATGCAAAAATTTTGACCACACTTCGACGTAGAAAACGTGAACTACGAAACACATTAAATGTGGCAGCCTCACGTCAAGGTTTACTGGTTATTAAACAGAATTCAAAGCTAGCTACAACACTGTTTTTATATATTTTATTCATGGTTCTAATGACACTACCTATAGGTACATGTATATTTTTATTAAACAACTGCCCGTCATGTAATAATCCACTAACTATAAAGATTATTCTCCATCTCATTCCCGTCTCGGTGTCAATGTCTGTCTTGTTCCCAGTCCACTGGCTGTTCGGCACGCCACAGTACTACAACGAGATCAAGACACTGGGTTCGAAACTGATGACGTGTTTCAAACATTAAATGTCACAGATCTCAAATGAAAACTGGATAGCGCAATCCGTTGTTAACTGGTATACATAATGAATCTAGTTTTAAAAACATTTGAGATTCAGTTCAGTTATATTTGTAAGTTCATTGATTGAAAACATTCTTAAAATGTATAAATAGAGATGAAGGAGATCATTTAACACGAACATGTAATTATATGAATGGACATTAACATATAAATTAGGATTTCTAGCCATTTGCATGCAAATATTTAACAAAAGGATATTTATTCTGTTGTCTATAATTTATTCTGAATTATTCTTCTTTTATCAAAAAGCAAATAATGTAATACTCTAATATGAAGAGATAAATACTGTATTTCTGTGATATTGTAATAAATTCATTTTGAAATCAAAGTTTGGATTTGAAACACGACACGAAATTAATGAACTTAATGATAATTAGAAATATAGGATAAAATTATGAATGTAATGAAACAAACGGAGCTTTTCGGAAATTACTTTTCCTGGCCTTATCTATAATTAAAAACATTTGTAAGATCATTGGTTGAAAACATTCTTACAATGTATAAATAGAGATAAATTAAGAAATAAATTGATACTGGATATTTACAATATGGCCATAAGATAGACGAAGAATGTGTATGTACATCTAAAAAAATATTCAACCTAATCATAGCTGATCATTTATGTCACGTGTACCATCCTCTGGTCGATTTAATTACTTATAAATTCGTTTTTTACTCTGACACAATTTTCAATTGTGTTTCTATAACACATAAGTGAACATGCAATATATTGATTTTAATTATTATGTTTATTAACGTCTTTATCATAACGTGTCCTGCGCGCAATATGGTTAGGGATAGGGTTAAGCTGGAGTCATACGAGCAACAAAATTGCTGCAACTTGCAACAAAATCTGATTTCAACGCATGTTAAAGGACATTGGCAATAAAAAATTAGTTTAGTTCATTTGAAAGAACTCTTAAAACTATATATTAAACTCTATTACAGATCTTGCTTAGTTTTCAAAATATTTCGACTGAAAGAAGTGAGCTGTTCACCATCTTGGATTATTGAGGATATGCATGTTACGTCAAGAGAGGGGTCACGCTAATTTTTTATCTTGAGAGTAAGCGATCAATGTGGGTCTAAAACTTCGTTTCTGGTTGCTGTCTGAAATTTAGAAATGATTAAAAACATTTCGAACAATTTTGTATTGTTATTCGGTCATTTTAGAGTAGTTTTATATGGTTAACCCAACTCGTGACGTCATCAAAACCATAGTTAATGAGGTAAAGAATTTTTCCAAGATGGCGGAAAGCTAATTAATTTCGGTCTAAATATTTCGAGAACTAAGCAAGATATGACAAATCGGTAACAGAATTTAATATATAATTTTAAGAGTTCTTTTGAAAGAGACAAACTAATTTTTTATTGCCAATGTCCTCTAAGTAGAAATGTCGACACATGTTGCCTTGTGATTTGTAATGCATGTGTAAACATTTTCAATGGACCATTTGCATTATAGACTAAATTTTGATCTAGACAAAAATTTCATCACAGCTTGAAAGAGGGCAATTGATAAAACTAGAATAGTGAAGCGAATAGTGTGAATAGTGCGAATAGTCGACGAATAGTACGAATAGTCCGCGAATAGTCGACGAATAGTGCGAATAGTCGACGAATAGTGCGAATAGTCCGCGAATAGTCGACGAATAGTGCGAATAGTCCGCGAATAGTCGACGAATAGTACGAATAGTCCACGAATAGGCGACGAATAGTACGAATAGTCCACGAATAGGCGACGAATAGTACGAATAGTGCAATAGAGACTTTGCAAGGCTTTGCAGCAGTGCTGTAGAACTAAATTTACCGGGGGGGGGCTCTGTTGACAAACATGAAATCGTGAAAACATTCGTCGACGTACGTCAATGACGTCATACGTCTAGTGATTGTCATCAGTGGCGCCGTGGCCGGGGGGGCATGGCCCTCCCCTATTGTTGACACCCGTCGTAAAATTGCCAATGCTGCCGGAAATTGTCGGAAAATTGTCAAGGCTGTCGGAAATTGTCGAAGTTGTCGACGGGGGGGGGGTGGGTGGGGGTGAAGATTTAAAATGTTGTCGTCCGGAAAACTTTTTGGTTTGTCGGAAAAATTTTTCGGTTTGTCGGAAAAGTACTGCCCTTGCCCCCCCCCCAAAAAAAAAACATGGGTCCCACGGCGCCACTGATTGTCATTCTACTTCCTGTTAAATATTTGTTAAAACTCAGTGGTCCCGTAATTTTTACCGATTACGTATGACGTCATTGACATCAACGAATGTTTTCACGATTTCATGTTTGTCAATAGAGCCCCACCCCCCGCTTCGGTAAATTTAGTTCTACAGCACGGTGGAAAGCCTTGCAAAGTCTCTATTGCACTATTCGTCGACTATTCGTACTATTCGTCGACTATTCGCGGACTATTCGCACTATTCGTCGACTATTCGCGGACTATTCGTACTATTCGTCGACTATTCGCGGACTATTCGCACTATTCGTCGACTATTCGCGGACTATTCGCACTATTCGTCGACTATTCGCACTATTCGTTTCACTATTCTAGTTTTATCAATTGCCCTTGAAAGAGCATCACACAATTAGTAATATTCCAAAGTTTCGTTCCGAAATGTTGTAAAATGCAGATAATATAGCCATGCGAAGTTTGCCGTTTTTCAGTCATTTTAGATTACAAACGGGAAATTGACAGCCCAATCGGGTGTTGGGGCATCAATTTCCCGTTTGTAATCTAAAATGACTGAAAATTGAAAACTTCGCAGGGCTATATTATCCGCATTTTACAACATTTCACAACGAAACTTTGGAATATTGCTAATTTTGTGATGCTCTTTCAAGCTGTGATGAAATTTTTGTCTAGATCAAAAATTAGTGCGTTGAAATCAGATTTTGTTGCAAGTTGCAGCAATTTTGTTGCTCGTGTAACTCCACCTTTAGGATTGACATATTTTTGTAGATGGAAATTTGAGTCGAAGATTATATACTTAACCAGGCGCAGTTGCGAAAAATGCAACTATAGGCCCATCCTCGTACCCAGGGTCTGTTTTCAGCAGGTGGCCGTGCACCGAGTATAAGAGAAAATAGCCTGGGTACGAGGTTGCTATATACGCCCTCTGGCAGGAGTCGAACCTGCCTCTCAAGCTGAATTGAGAGCCTGCATCGATGACTAATGAATTTGAATATCTGCCCCGTAACGTTCATTTTTCCAAATATGGAATGTCTATCCTTATATGGTGTTGTTTACAACTTTCGTGCAAACTAAATTTAGACCGTACATTTTATACTGTTTTTCGAAATATAAGATATTCAAGCAAAAGTTCAAATGTTTTAAATACTGTTTTCTCAAAACAGAACATTTCGTGCCTTGATATAAGACGGCCAAGACCAATTTAATCAGTTAATGTGTTTTTTTTTATGCATAGTGCTAGCAGTTGACATATATAGAGCTCAGCGGAAACATATAAATTATAGCATCTGACCAATGAGAATTTCGCGTCACGATTTGAGACGCAGATATTCAAATTCATTAGTCATCGATGCAGGCTCTCAATTCAGCTTGAGAGCCTGTTCGCAGGCTATTGCAAAGCATGAAAAAATTACCCACTTTTGGAAATATTGCCTGTATTTTTAACTAATAGCTAGCCGAAATGATTGAAGAACAATTGGGAAATGAAATCTTGCAAAAGATCTTACTGCATGACACCTGATGATTGCCTTTAATTTCAGCGGACAAGGAAATCATTAATATCGGACATTTCTTACTTTGATATATACGGCAGTTTGACCACCTGCTGAACGACAATACTTAGTGAATTTTGCACTGTTTTTTGTTTCTATGGTATATCTTTTTAATCATGATAACATCGGACATTTGAAATGACAAATTGACTTTAAATAAACACGTTAATAAACATGATAATTATTCATCATGTACTGTATTAAAAACTCCGCGGCACGAAATTTATTAACCTGATAATTCAAGTGATATATTGGAAATTTTTACTTCTTTCTTAAATATCTATGTTAAGTATAGAGTAAATAATATATAACAATTGCTTTCGCTGGACTCAAACATGGATACATAATCATCTAAATTAATTGTAACGTATAAGGTTTATACATTTCATCTAAATTTTTAATTATTTTTAGCTGCCATCTTTATTAATCCATTTTGATAACAAAAAAAACTCCATATTATACAATAATTATATAAGGGATGTATTAATCTTTTCGTGCCGTTTCTAGAAAATTCGACAAATTCGACATCATATTAGGGTACCTGCAAGGTAGGGATTGCTGCGGGCATTAAAAGCAAATAGAACTACAGTAAACAGCACAAATTATATCAAGCACAGTGATTACTCGCAGCGACTAGTGAGCTGTGAAATGTGAATGGAACTGATAGCAAAGACCAGGGGTTAAAGGGCAATCAGAGGTGACAGATATTAAACATGTGCGTCTCATTGGCATACAGGTAAATTAAGATCAAATTTCATATCAAGTCTGTTTACTGCTAGGCGCATTTACCACATTTTATAGACTATATACACAGATTTATGTTATCAAAAATATAGAACTGACAGTGGCCAAAGTCCAAAACAAATGTAAGCGTAACATTAGACTTGAAAAGCTTCAGAAATTCGATAAAAATTCGAAGACTCAAGCGAGTTTAAAATGTGTGTTCTGCGCATAGAAAGCGCGCACGACCACAATTCCATTAGTTCAAAACCCCCTCTCTGCATATATTAGGTTGCTGCTACGCTCGCTCGCTTCAGGCTCGCTCGCTCCGCAGCAATAAGCGGACGAAGCATTCATCCGTGAGAATTTGCATTTTTGCTCAAATCAAGCCAGTGACTGGGCACAAATGTCTAACTTAGTAAACATATTCGTCATACATTATATACTCGAAAATAACTTCTATGTTCCAGTTGCTGTCAATGAAGAAAACCTTGTGATCAGCATAGATCGTATACCCAGTTTGGTAAAGGATTAAACGGGATGTTATAATAGCAAGTTTTGTTTGTATTCAAGCTAAAGTTCAAAGATAAGACAAGTCAAAGGCAGACATCAAACAGCGTGGAATAAGCCTGATTAACTGAAGAAACAGCAAAGAAAACGTCTAGGTTCCAAGCATATTCCAAGCGAATCAAAGCAGGCACTGAACAGCCAAGAACTATCTTTACTTCAGATTTTTATCCATAGACCAGTTCAAACGATGGCAAACCATACCAACACAACAGAGCCAGGAGAATATTTCATGGTAGGATGGTTTAAATATCCCAAAGACCTCGATATCAACTATGATCTTCTTCAATTACTATATATCATCATTATGATCACATCTCTGCCATTAAATGTCATATTCCTAGCAATGATAATCAAAAACCCTGGCAGTAAAACTTGGACTAATATGAGCATTATTCTCGCAAGTATTTGCGTGTTGTTTTTAACTGTAAACAGTATCACTACAGCGAACCAAGTTTATAGAATATATCACGGAGATCAGACGACACTTATAAGTGATAATGTGATCAAAAATGTCCTACAAGTAACATTCACAAAATATTACTCTAGCGCTTTCCTTTTAGCGCTTATTACATACGCTATGATAGTTAAACCACTGCTATATAAAGCTCTGGCGCCTAAACCACGAACTATGGTGTTTATAATATTGGGACTGTGGCTAACTGGCGCAGGAGTGTTTTTGATGCTACCACTATTTATCGACGATGATATTATGCGGACGATTGCGGTTTTATTTTGTTGGATAATGACATTTGTGATAGGGATTATGTATGCAAAAATTTTGACCACACTTCGACGTAGAAAACGTGAACTACAAGGCACATTAAATGTGGCAGCCTCACGTCAGGGTTTACTGGTTATTAAACAGAATTCAAAGCTAGCTACAACACTGTTTTTATATATTTTATTCATGGTTCTCATGACACTACCTATAGGTACATGTTTATTTTTATTAAACAACTGCCCGCCATGTAATAATCCACTAACTATAAAGATTATTCTCCATCTCATTCCCGTCTCGGTGTCAATGACTGTCTTGTTCCCAATCCACTGGCTGTTCGGCACGCCACAGTACTACAACGAGATCAAGAGACTGGCTTCGAAACTAATGACGTGTTTCAAACATTAAATGCCACAGATCTCAAATGAAAACTGGATAGCGCAATCCGTTGTTAACTAACTGGTACACATAATGAATCCAGTTTAAAAAACATAGAGATTCAGTTTAGTTCTATTTGTAAGATCATTGATTGAAAACATTCTTACAATGTACAAACAGAGATAAACGGAAATCATTTAACACTAACATGTAATTACATAAATGGGTAAACCTATCCATTTGCATGCAAATATTTAACAAAAGGATATTCTGCAGTCTAAAAATTTTATTCTGAATTATTCTTCTTTTATCAAAGAGCAAATAATGCAATACTCTAATATGAAGAGATAAATACTGTATTTCTGTGATATTGTAATAAATTCATTTTGAAATCAAAGTTTGGATTTGAAACACGACACGAAATTATAATGAACTTTAAGATAATTAGAAATATAGGACAAAATTATGGATAAAATGAAATATACTGAGCTTTACGGAAATTACTTTTCCTGGCCTTATCTATAATTAAAAACATTTGTAAGATCATTGGTTGAAAACATTCTTACAATGTATAAATAGAGATAAATTAAGAAATAAATTGATACTGGATATTCACAATACAAAAATCCAAAGATTCATAAGATAGACGAAGAAAAAGTTGTGTATGTACATCTAAAAAATATTCAACCAAACCACAACTGATTATTTATGTCACGTGTATCAACCTCTGGTCCATTTAATTACTTATAAATTCGTTTCTGCTCTGACACAATTTCCAATGCGTAGTGATTGATTGTGTATATATCACACATAAGTGCACATGCAATATTGATTTTAATTATTATACTTATTATCGTGTTTTTCATGTACTTTATTAAAAAATCATTCACTTTCGAGATAGGAGATATGTACTAATGATTGTTATATAGTTTTTATATAATTTTTCTGTTTGCCGATTGGTCAAAACCGTGTCACGTGCCGGTCCACAAAACGTCATGTTCGGCAACCGGTCCGCAATCAAACATTTATTGACCGGTCAATAATAAAATGGGTGCAATACGCATGCGTGTCAACCATGAAGTTCCAAAGTTCATTTATAAAACTTTTTACTAAACATTTACGACATTCCATTTATCCAGTTTTGGTTTCAAATTAAGTTCACTCCAATAACCGGTGAATTATTCATACTTTGACACCTATATCCTATATAACAAAACACTTCTTTACTGAGACCTCGGGAAAGCAATGTTTTGTGGCCCCTCGACCGCCGTTGTTTCCCTCGGCTTCGCCTCAAGCAACAACGGCGGTCTCCGGTCCACAAAACACACTGTTTTCCTCGGTCTCAGTAAATAAGTGATAAATATATGACGTCAGTTCAGGAAACTATTAAAAGCGTAGGCATTGACGTCAGGGGTGGACAAAGCATTCATCCGTGAGAATTTGCATTTTTGCTGAAATCAAGCCAGTGACTGGGCACAAATGTCTAACTTAGTAAACATATTCGTCATATATTATACTCGAAAATAACTTCTATGTTCCAGTTGCTGTCAATGAAGAAAGTCTTGTGATCAGCATTGATCGTATACCCAGTTTAGTAAAGGATTAATTGGGATGTTACATAGTAGCAAGCTTTGTTTGTAGTCAAACTAAAGTTCAAAGATAAGACAAGTCAAAGACAGACATCAAACAGCGTGAAATAAGCCTGATTAACTGAAGAAACAGCAAAGAAAACGTCTAGGTTCCAAGCATATTCCAAGCGAATCAAAGCAGACACTGAACAGCCGGCCACAAGAACTACCTTTACATTTTTATCCATAGACCAGTTCAAACCATGGAATACCATACCAACACAACAGAACGAGAAGAATATTTCATGGTAGGATGGTTTAAATATCCCAAAGACCTCGATGTCAACTATGATCTTCTTCAATTACTATATGTCATCATTAATATCATATCTCTGCCATTAAATGTCATATTCCTAGCAATGATAATCAAAAACCCTGGCAGTAAAACTTGGACTAATATGAGCATTATACTCGCAAGTTTGAGTATAATGAATTTAGCTGCAAACGGTGTTTCTACAGTGAACGAAGTTTATAAAATATATGAAGGAGATCAGACAACACTTATCAGTAATAATGTGATGACAAGCATCCTGGCAATGGCGTTCACAAAATATTACGTTAGTACTTTCCTTTTAGCGTTTATTACATACGCTATGATAGTTAAACCATTGCTGTATAAAGCTATGTCACCTAAACCAAGAACTATGGTGTTTATAATTCTAGCACTGTGGTTAACTGCTGCAGGAGTGTTTCTAATTCTACCATTATTTATCGACGATTACAGTGATATTACGCAGACGATTGTGGCAATATTTACTTGGCTGTTTACATTTGTGATGGCGATTATGTATGCAAAAATTTTGACCACACTTCGACGTAGAAAACGTGAACTACAAAGCACATTAAATGTGGCAGCCTCACGTCAGGGTTTACTGGTTATTAAACAGAATTCAAAGCTGGCTACAACACTGTTTGTATACATTATAATCTTGGTTTTAAAGACATTACCCATAACAACATGTTTATTTTTATTAATTAACTGCCCGCCATGTAATAAACCGCTAACTATAAAGCTTATTCTACATCTCATTCCACCTACGTGCCTAATGTCTGTCTTGTTTCCAATCCACTGGCTGTTCGGCACGCCACAGTACTACAACGAGATCAAGAGACTGGCTTCGAAACTGATGACGTGTTTCAAACATTAAATGCCACAGATCTCAAATGAAAACTGGATAGCGCAATCCGTTGTTAACTGGTACACATAATGAATCCAGTTTTAATACCATTTGAGATTCAGTTCAGTTTTATTTGTAAGATCATCGATTGAAAACATCCTTACAATGTATTAACAGAGATAAACGGAGATCATTTAACACGAACATGTAATTACATGAACGGGTATTAACATGTAAATTAGGATACCTAGCCATTTGCATGCAAATATTTAACAAAAGGATATTCTGCAGTCTAAAACTTTTATTCTGAATTATTCTTCTTTTATCAAAGAGCAAATAATGTAATACTCTAATATGAAGAGACAAATACTGTATTTCTGTGATATTGTAATAAATTCATTTTGAAATCAAAGTTTGGATTTGAAACACGATACCAAATTAATGAACTTAAGGATAATTAGAAATATAGGATAAAATTATGAATGTAATGAAATATACTGAGTTTTTCGGAAATTACTTTTCCTGGCCTTATCTATAATTAAAAACATTTGTAAGATCATGGGTTGAAAACATTCTTACAATGTATAAATAGAGATAAATTAAGAAATAAATTGATACTGGATATTTACAATATGGCCATAAGATAGACGAAGAAAAAGTTGTATATGCCCATCTCAAAAAATATTCAACCGAACCACAGCTGATCATTTATGTCACGTGTATCATCCTCTGGTCGATTTAATTACTTATAAATTCGTTTTTTACTCTGACACAATTTTCAATTGAGTTTCTAGAACACATAAGTGAACATGCAATATATTGATTTTAATTATTATGTTTATTAACGTCTTTATCATGTGCAGTATTAAAAAAAAAATCATTAACTTTCGAGATAAGAGATGATATGTAATAATGAATATACGACGTCGGTGTAGGGAACTATTAAAAGTGGAGGTATACAATACGATGCATTCACTCGTGAAAACATTTGGTACATCAGGCCAATGACTGGGTACAATTGACTAGCTTAGCAAATAGATTTGTCACGTATTTTACTCCAATGTAATTTTCACGTAGTCTGGTATTTAAATGGATGTTAAATTGCAAGCTTTGAAAACTAAAGTTCAAAGATAATACAAGTCAAAGACAGACATCAAACAGCGTGGAATACGCCTGATTAACTGAAGAAACAGCAAAGAAAACGTTCCAAGCATATTCCAAGTGAATCGAAGCAGGAACTGAACAGCCGGCCACAAGAACTATCTTTACTTCAGATTTTTATCATAGATATTTCATAAATAGTTTTATCATAGATAGTTCAAACCATGGCAAGCCATACCAACACAACAGAACGAGAAGAATATTTCATGGTAGGATGGTTTAAATATCCCAAAGACCTCGATATCAACTATGATCTTCTTCAATTACTATATATCATCATTATCATCACATCTCTGCCATTAAATGTCATATTCCTAGCAATGATAATCAAAAACCCTGGCAATAAAACTTGGACTAATATGAGCATTATACTCGCAAGTTTGAGTATAATGAATTTAGCTGCAAACGGTGTTTCTACAGTGAACGAAGTTTATAAGATATATGAAGGAGATCAGATGACACTCATAAGTAATAATGTGATGACAAGCATCCTGGCAATGGCGTTCACAAAATATTACGTTAGTACTTTCCTTTTAGCGTTTATTACATACGCTATGATAGTTAAACCATTGTTATATAAAGCTATGTCACCTAAACCAAGAACTATGGTGTTTATAATTCTAGCACTGTGGTTAACTGCTGCAGGAGTGTTTCTAATTCTACCATTATTTATCGACGATTACAGTGATATTATGCAGACGATTGTGGCAGTATTTATTTGGCTGTTTACATTTGTGATGGCAATTATGTATGCAAAAATTTTGACCACACTTCGACGTAGAAAACGTGAACTACAAAGCACATTAAATGTGGCAGCCTCACGTCAGGGTTTACTGGTTATTAAACAGAATTCAAAGCTAGCTACAACACTGTTTTTATACATTGTAAGCTTGGTTTTACAGACATTACCCATAACTACATGTTTATTTTTATTAATTAACTGCCCGCCTTGTAATAAACCACTAACTATAACGCTTATTCTACATCTCCTTCCCCCTGCGTTGCTAATGTCTGTCTTGTTCCCAATCCACTGGCTGTTCGGCACGCCACAGTACTACAACGAGATCAAGAGACTGGCTTCGAAACTGATGACGTTTACCGCAGTGCAACGTGGAACTACTTGATGAACCTATGAAGCCAGA
>CACRXK020004565.1:0-31124 GCA_902702795.2 Paramuricea clavata | reverse complement strand
AACCAGGAACGACTGCGAAAAATGCAGCACAAGGTCCTCTGGTAGGAATTGAACCTACTGCCCTGTGATTCCGGTGCAGCGCTATAACCAACTGAGCTACAGAAGTCAGCTGTTGAGCTGTAACCGTAAGTTCATGTATATTTAAGTAATCGGGTGTGCGGGTTATGATAAGGTGGATTTCAATCATTTGGATTTTTGCACTTCACTTGGTGGACTTAATATTAGAATGTTAGGGTTTGTAATCCAAGTGAGAATATATACATTTTAACTCTTTCTCGCCACAGGCCATATCGCGTCGATCCTGAGCGATCGACGGCTATAAATTTCATACCTTCTGTTCAGTGCATGCTACGAAGACAGAAATACCACCAATCGATTCAGAAATAAAAGATAGACTAGTTCCAAACGATAGTTATAGTCATTAACGTCGGCGACTTTGCTCTATTCTTTTAGACGTTTTTAGACGTTTTTTGGCTCTCAGAAAGGTTTTGAAATTTACAAAATCTTGCAAAAATACAACTTGCAAGAAATGTTTGTTATTTCGCTGTCGTCTTTGCAGTCTTCAAATTTGACCAATCAGTGTTCACTATTAATTCACGACAGTCCGCTACATATTTTGAGATCAGTGAGGATGACCACCCATGAACGGTGAGCCATGCGCACACGATATTTGATGAACTTTAGACTTCGCTAGTGCGGGGATCAGAAATTGCTTTTCAGTTAAACAACAATCTTTCTTCAGTCGCACTGTATTATTATTATATTTTACAGTAATATTGTAAACCAGGATTCTGAAACAAATCATGAGAAGCTAAGTGGTTAAAATACGGTTAGTAGGCTCAGTACAGTTAAATGTGGAAACATGTATACGTTTGTTCCAATGAATTTGAAGAAAATAGTCATTCGTACTGTAGTTTTTACTTCGCGCCAAATGATAACCGCGCGGTCAATTCCTGCCATCGGCGAAAGAATATAGCAAAAATACCCCATTTTCAAACCACGAGTACTAGTCAATTTCGTCGAGCTACTTTGACTTTTAAAGTACGAATGGAAAGAATAAACTTTCATTAATTCGCTGACGTGTTTCATTTTAATTTCCCATAAAAAAATGAAAGTAGCTTCTGCATTTTTTGAAAGCCACTTTTGTGGCGTGTCCACCGACCCGAATCAAGCATAAATACAATACGTAATTACTAATTAGCATAACTAAAAAGCAATTCCTGTACCAAACAAGTCAAAAATATTTTAATTAGGTTCTTAAATAATACAAATATAAAAACATACCTTCCAAAAAATGATGTCTTCAAAGATAAAAATCGCAATATATTTCAACAACTTTCCACTGAACGTTTGTCAAAAATCGCAATTGTGAATAATAATGAGACGCAATGCATGCCGGTATAGTCACCCAACCTCCTCTGAGTCATTATTGAAATAGTCATTCGGCATGGCACTCAGAAACCAAAATTCGACTTCCGGTTCGGCATGGCACTCAGAAACCAAAACTCGACTTCCGGTTTAGCGGGAAAAGCACGCGGGAAATCGTAATTCCAACATGGCCGAACGAAGGCAATTTAAGTCAACAACACAGAAATATAAGTGTTGTAGACGTATTGAAAACAACTGAGTTGAGGAACTTAGACTTCGGCGACCAGTATGCCCATACGACGCAAAATTGGCAAAAAGATTCCTAAAATTCCCCAACACTCTTTCTGGATATGATGTATTGACAGGCCTGACGGTAGTGACGCCAGGTGATGTAGTAGCATGCGATTCGCTTTGAGAAATTACATTTGCCGGACTCGCAACTTGTGCAAAAGAAACATCATTTGATGATCCAGACCATTCTATGATCAATCTTGTCGCCTCTTGCAACAAAGAAACAGTACGCTATTGACTTAAATTGGCTTCGCTTTCGGCCATGCTGCAATTACTATTTCCCGCTTGCTTTTTCCGCTAAACCGGAAGTCAAATTTTGGGTCGTGAGTGCCATGTCGAATGACTATTTCAATAACGATTGTTTCGCGCCGAATGAAATTCCAATAATGACTGTTTCACGCCGAATGAAATTTCAACAATGACTGTTTCACGCCGAATGAAATTCGAAAATCATAATATCGAATATCATAATAGCATAGCTGGACTTCATAAATGCAATTTCCATTGGCGTAATTGAATATATGAATTTTGGCGGATATCACACCTCATAAGATGGGAGTGGCTACTTTTGAATATTTACTTAATTAATGACATTTATAAAAAGCTTTGATGCTGTCAGGGCCGGTAATTCATTTACACCCATTTTGCGGAAGCCGGTATTTCCTACGCCTCCCTATAATCCGCCTGCCACGCAGGCTATGATGTACAAAGCTATATATTCTAACGGGAAATTTATATTTAACCATGAGCCAAGCGATAAATATATATTAATATTAACAACATCAATTTCAATTTTCAAAATATTATCATCTGAAGGTTAAATAGAGGAGATACATCTTTCTTGTGTACTTCTAAGGTTAATTCAAAGGCTAAAATAAGCATGCGCATATATAGCGAAGTTTGTTTACACAAATTGACAGGTAAACACGTAAGTCATTTTGGCTACTGACTTAGTTTGTATTTGTTTATTATCTGCGGGAGGCCACTCCCACATTAAACATCTATTAGCAAAATGGCTTCCGTTAGAAGTTAGACGTTTTCAAATAAGTCAAATTTCTGCTGTTGTTGCAACAAATAGTCACTCTGTTCTGTTTAAATCTAATGCAAATTTATATAAAATTCGATCAAAATTCTTTCAAATGTATGAAATTATATATCAAAATAGCTAAAATATTAAGAATTTGAAAGAAATTAAAATGTAAAAGTCTGAATATGAACTCAATATACACGAAGCAATCCTGACCCTGTTTGAATTTGTCTGACTTGTGTGGTATTCTATCTATTCCTTAGGATCAAGTTTTGCAATGATGTTGTCAAACAATACCAGAGCTATGTGTAATCATACAAATAGTCTAGGACCTGTATATGAGTTTGTATGCGTTTCATTTACCACAGGTAATCTCAACTGTTTTAGGGTAAAATGACCATGGCGGTCAACATGGCATATGTGCCAAAACCTGAATCCTGGACGAAAGTCCTGAAAATGACCCCGCCCTGAAACGGCAGTGCCGACATAGCTCTAACTTCCGAAAAGCAAAAGCGACAGCCTTTCTGAAGTGCTTGTAGTGTTTAGAAGGGTTGCTTTTAGGGGTGGTTATTGGAAGGAAAAATTTGTGGAAGTATAATATTTTACAAGAAAATGACCATTTATCACCCCAGGTAAATTGCTGATTATGCAGAAAATAACTAATATACATGGCAGAAATTAAATATCCTTATTTCCTAAAAAAAATTACCATGGGATGAAAAACTATGCTTAATTTAATATAATTATTGTAGTTTTCATAAGGATAGTCACTGTTTTCTATAAATATAATATATTTTATTTCACTTACCCCCCACGAAAACACGATTTCAGCCATATTTTGCCGTCTTGTTTGCTTTATATCGCCGTGTCTCGCAAATAACATCCAGTTGTTGTACTTTTACATAATGCAAATGGCTAAAGGAGATTTCAACCAAGTTTCGGCAAGTTTTGGA
Organism: Paramuricea clavata; assembly: GCA_902702795.2. Classification (NCBI taxonomy): domain Eukaryota; kingdom Metazoa; phylum Cnidaria; class Anthozoa; order Malacalcyonacea; family Plexauridae; genus Paramuricea; species Paramuricea clavata. The sequence goes on along the minus strand of CACRXK020004565.1, from coordinate 27,485 downwards.
GCAGTGCAGTGTATTTTATCTTCGATATTGTGTCCTTCGATATTTCGTCCATATGCCGCCATTTTAACGGCTCGCCGATTCTCTGCCCGATAAATGCCACTTCTTCGTCTTCATATGTATTTAGATTACAGTATCCAAGAGTACTTCATTGTAGAATAGTCCTAAAAGAAAAATTGAAAAAAATACTTGCACTTTGAAGGAAAAAACCTCCCACAACAAATTCAGGATAGGAATAAAAACAAATCATTTGAAAGTCACGCGCAATCTTCGCGAAAATTCCTTGACAGGGGGGGCGAATATTTTCACGAAACGTTGTTCGCCACCACAGCAATTCAAGTTTCAACTAAATATATTGTATTTATTGTATTTTATGATTTAAAAATAAAAATTAAAAACATTAAATATTTACGTATTTTTATTATCAATCATAAAAATGCAATAAATATATAATATATCCAGACATCCAGTTAGGTTGCTGTGGGAACAACGTTTCGTGAAAATATTCGCCCCCCCCTGTCAAGGAATTTTCGCGAAGATTGCGCGTGACTTTCAAATGATTTGTATTTATTCCTATCCTGAATTTGTTGTGGGAGGTTTTTTCCTTCAAAGTGCAAGTAATTTTTTCAATTTTTCTTTTAGGACTATTCTACAATGAAGTACTCTTGGATACTGTAATCTAAATACATATGAAGACGAAGAAGTTGCATTTATCAGGCAGAGAATCGGCGAGCCATTAAAATGGCGGCATATGGACGAAATATCGAAGGACACAATATCGAAGATAAAATACACTGCACTGCTCCAAAACTTGCCGAAACTTGGTTGAAATCTCCTTTAGCCATTTGCCATTATGTAAAAGTACAACAACTGGATGTTATTTGCGAGACACGGCGATATAAAGCAAACAAGACGGCATAATATGGCTGAAATCGTGTTTTCGTGGGGGGTAAGTGAAATAAAATATATTATATTTATAGAAAACAGTGACTGTCCTTATGAAAACTACAATAATTATATTAAATTAAGCATAGTTTTTCATCCCATGGTAATTTTTTTTAGGAAATAAGGATATTTAATTTCTGCCATGTATATTAGTTATTTTCTGCATAATCAGCAATTTACCTGGGGTGATAAATGGTCATTTTCTTGTAAAATATTATACTTACACAAATTTGTCTTCCAATAACCACCCCTAAAAGCAACCCTTCTAAACACTATAAGCACTTCAGAAAGGCTGTCACTTTTGCTTTTCGGAAGTTAGAGCTATGTCGGCACTGCCGTTTCAGGGCGGGGTCATTTTCAGGACTTTCGTCCAGGATTCAGGTTTTGGCACATATGCCATGTTGACCGCCATGGTCATTTTACCCTAAAGCAGATGAGATTACCTGTGGTAAATGAAACGCATACAAACTCATATACAGGTCCTAGACTAAAATCAAACAGAGACGGGTAGTGATTCGATGAAATTAGAAGCATTTCGGGACCAACTTGATTTAGCAGAGAAAATTATACTAATTATTTTCGCCGTTTGTACCATTTTGGGGAACACTTTGGTTTTGATTGCGACCTGGAGAGAAAGACGTCTTCATCAACCAAATAAATATTTTATTGCCTGTCTGGCTGCTGCTGATCTTCTGGTTGGTATGATTGTAGAACCATTGAAGGTGTATTACTCAAGTCTAAATGATGAATCGGCAAAGGCGATGTCTATTCATCTATGCCGTTTTATCGTGTGGACAGATACATTTGCGTTAACAGCATCTATCTATACACTGACATTTATCAGTTTTGACCGATTTTTTAAAATCAGAAAACCACTTCAATATAAATCAAGAATGACAACTTCCAAATCAGTTAAAATTATCTTTACCATTTGCTTGATTTCAACTGCCTTTGCCACCTACGCCGCAACGCCAGATTCTGGAAGGAACTATGGACTTGTCTGCAGTCCCGCCAATTTTGGTGAAATTAAAGGCTACCGATACTATACTTTCCTAGCAGTAAGTGCGTTTTTTCTACCGACCGTGGTTATGCTGGTTATGTACGCTCTCGTTTTTGTTATTGTTCATAAACGACAAAAAATGCTGAGAAATGGTGAACTGGGGCAAACATGCAATGATCAGAACCAACGAAGTGCCTTTCTTCAAGATCTAAAGACTATCCGAATGTTATTGGTCGTTGTAGGAGTGTTTATAGTTTGTTGGGGTCCTGAATTTATTTTTCTGTTGTTCTTGTATAACTATCCAGATTTTAGCGAGGACCGGTCATTAAGTTACTGGTATCTGTTCTTTGCTGGTGCAACGCTAGCTTTCACACTCCCATTCTTTAACAGTTTATGCAATCCAATAATTTATGCTTGTCTGGACCAAACGTACAGAGCGGCTTTCAAAAATCTGTTTCAGCAAATGATGTGTCGACCAAGCCCAAGACGACGACAAGTACCTGTGGCAATAGAGTTACCTCCACTAAGAACTAGGCAAATCAACATTCATTAATATGCGAATTCATATATTTACTGAATCTTGGTGTCCGAAAAACGTTATATAGATCCTTGCGCACAGGATAAATTCGCTTATTAAATGTGCTTATATAAAAGCCTGAGCTCGTGGTTTTATTCACTTAATTAAGATTAAAAAATTTCAATCTGTTATTTTATTTTATAGTAACCAAATTAAATTTTTCTCTGCATGCTGCTACAAATACGATTTTTAAGTCGTAGGCAAAAAATACCTAACAAAAATACCAATATAACTAAAGAAACATATAGTTAGATATCGCTCTATGGCCTTTATACTGTAGGTCATATTTCAGCGCTCTACAGGATGAGCCATGCCGCTTACGCATTGCGCACGCTCACTGCTTGCAGTTTGAGCGCTCTGGCATGGTTTTGATGTCCCACAATCGTGAGGCATCAAAGGTAACTGTAAATAGCAGTTACTTTCATCCTGCTCATCAGCACTACACTGATGAGGCCCATAAGGCCGAAACGGTACCGTCTGTAGTTAGATATCGCTCTATGGCCTTTAGGTCATATCTGAGTGCTCTACAGGATGAGCCATGCCGCTTACGCATTGCGCACGCTCACTGCTTGCAGTTTGAGCGCTCTGGCATGGTTTTGATGTCCCACAATCGTGAGGCATCAAAGGTAACTGTAAATAGCAGTTACTTTCATCCTGCTCATCAGCACTACACTGATGAGGGCCGAAACGGTACCGGCTGTAATTTAATATATATATATATATATATATATATATATATATATATATATTATAATTTTTACAAAATTATACAGTGTTCTCCGGATTGTAATAATTTGTTTTCAGCTTTCGACTCGGTACTTCGAGCCTTCATCAGAAAGATTGATCATTTGAATTTTCGCGCTGTTGTTGACGTTGTTGAAGTCTGTGGGAACGTCTCATTGGTTGATGGATTTCAGTATGTTGGTTGCCATTAGTTATTATCGAATGCGGGTGATTATTGTTATCATGAGACGGTGTAGGGAAGGAAGTTGAGGGTGGGTTAAAGGTTAATGAAGATGAATTAGGAGATTTGTGAGAGCGTTTCAGTTGTAAGTAAATTGTAGGGATGTCAATGTGATGGTTAAATGTTTGTTTTTCTAGTATATATATATATATATATATATATATATATATATATATATATATATATATATATATATATATATATATATATATATATATATACACTAGAAATACATACATGCAACAACCCCTCGCCTATATTTTCCAAACAATGTTTCAACATGAAGTATTCATAATTACGCCAACACTGAACGCAGGCTCGCGTTGCACGTCATGATTTTAGTCATGGCAACACGATAATTGTTTTTTAAATTTTTTGTACAAACCGGGAAAAAATAGATGAAATTTAATTTGAACACTTTTAAAATTAAATACAGAACTATCAATTTCTAAAATATATAAAGTAGGTATAATATTTTGGTTTATATGGGCTTAAAAATTTATTTTAATGCAAAATTCAAAACGAAACTCCATGTAAAACGTTTTTAAATGTGAATTGAAATCAACTGCTTTTTGCCGAACTTTATAAACTCTTCAACTCGAGCTTCAACTTATTACTCGCACTTTGGAGTGAAGTTAATTTAATTCGTACAGGGCGCTAATGAAACTAATTTGCTTTTTTTTATCATGAACTTCTACAAAGGTTAATTTAACTAAGAAACGTTCGCAAACAATGCATAGGAAAGACTTTAACATCAAGAACAAAGTCTACATTATTACAAAGTTATGCATAAACATTTGAAACAAGCTTGCCCTATACTTTAGGATTTCTCATACTAAATCAATTTTTATAAATGTTTACGTTTAAAAATGGTAAAAGTGTTTTACAATTTGTTATGTGAAGCAATTTTCCAAGCTTTCTGACATGTATTTTTTATATTTTTGCCTCTTCACTCCAGGCAAACAGCCATATTTTGAGATCAGTGAGATGACCACCCACCGAACCACGCGTGGTAACCCACGCCCGTGATGATTGATGAACTTTAGACTTCGCTAATGCTTTCGTTTCCCCGGGTGTAAATAGCCGGGGGGAATTAGTACCGTCGCCCCGGGATTACACTCGGAACGGCGCTCCGCGTCGTTGGCTCGGGGATAAGTATGCAGCCGCAGTTACTTTCTTCCACGCAAAGACAAATATGACGCATGCAATAAACACATTCTGTCTTTGGGTAGTCCAGGTAAATTATAATATAGGTCAGTGGCCATTTCTCCTTTCTTCAGTATAGTTTCATATTTTCTATGATCTATAATCCACACCTCACCCTAAGTGTTGGACCGCTAACAACATCACCTGGTAGGACCTACCTCCCCTTAGAGGTCATTAACTTTATGTGGTAACATCTCGTGGTGCAACAGTTAATTAGATGCAACCTGTATAATGATGAACAGCTGTATGATGATATGATACATAATGATATTATACATCATAGGAAACTAGAAAATACATACATGCAGAAACCCTCGCCTTGCTGACAAAACCATTGTATTTTCCGAACATGAAGTATCTAAAGTAGTTGTCATGGTAACACGATAATTTTTTAAGAATATTCTTACAAATGGAAAATCGCCTAAAAATATCACTTTTAATTCCAAAATTATTAATTTCCCAACATAGCAAAACATATATATGTTAGGTATGTTATTATACGTAATATAAGCCTCAATTTAAGGTAAAATTCAACCACAAACGCTTCGCAAAATGTTTTAAAGTCTCCAGTGTTCTTTATAAAACTACACTGCCTTTTAAAATGGCTTCATCGATAAACTTTGAGATTGCAATAAAACGATTTCAAATTCTCGCTTGCAAATAACCTTGTCTTTTTTATTTAAAAAATTCAATATCATAAAAAAAGGAATCAATATTAAATACACTGAAATTATATGCTGTCTTGTTTAGTTGTTTCATATACGCAAAGCCGTTGGGTTTTATTAAAGCCATTATAAAATCAATATTTAAAACAAACTTACCTTCGTTAACGTCGGCTCCCTTCTTTTAGCCGATTCTTTCGCAGTTTCTTTCTGAGCGAACTTTTGAAATTTACAAAATCTCGCAAAAATGCGAGCAAAAATAAAACATAATTGCAAGAAATTTATCAATCATTAAATCAAGAAATGTTTACTATTTCGCTGTCGTCATGCAGTCGTTACAATGCAAACTTTAAATTGCACCAATCAGTGCCCGCTATTCATGACAGTCCGCCATATTTTTGAGATCAGTGAGGATGACCACCCATCGTTGGTGACCCACGCCCGCGATAATTGATGAACTTTAGACTTGGCTAATACTTTCGTTTCCCCGGGTGTAAATGGCCGGGGGGAATTAGTACCCTCGCACGGCGCTTCGCGCCGTCGGCTCGGGGATAAGAGACTCCGTTGACTTTCGACAAACGTTTTTAGTTTTACGGCTTAATTACAAAGGTGCACAAATTCCGTGTTTACTTGAGTTATAGTTTTTAAACCTTTAAGCTCTTTGACAATCAGCGGTAGTGCTTGACAACTATAATCCTATTAATCTATCTACAGCGCTAAACCACAGAGTATACAGAGGGGGAACTCGCGGCGATACCTTTGTTGTTTGTGTCCCCGCGCACGTCATTTCCACGCGCCACGCAAATTGCTCTGGCAAGTGTCATTCATCGTGTTTTCAGTCAAAAGCATAGGAAAAACGCCGTTCGAAAGTAGAAAAAAAAATTTTGCGAAGTTGCTCCACCGATCTTCATATTCGAATTCAAATTTCAAAGATAAATGGTAAGTGGTTAATTTTATGTAAAAAGATATACGTTTATAGGCTAAATACAAAGAAACAATTAGTATAAACTTTGTACCGCATGGCCATATTTTACAATCTCGGTGCTTGTGATGTTCTGCCGAGAAGCAGATTCCCATTTCGCTAAGTTAACGGCCAAACGTATTGCTTTCCTTTCTTTTACATTAGTAAGAAAACATGGGTGCTGATTTGAAATACTTGCATGCACATTGCACACTTCCATCAGGTTCCATGTAGCTTTGGCATTTGTGAGCATATATTAAAAGTTAAACTATCTATGTTTTTACTTTCGTGCAACTGAAGCACACTCACAATTGTATCAGTTCTCCATCAAAGGAACGTTTCTTTAGAGATTGCTAATCCGCCTGCGCTGCTTATGCCTTCAATGGTCAGATCCAGGTCTTGAACATGCAGAATAGCAGAGGCTACTGTCATTGACATCCTTTGTCACAAAATTATGATGGCATATTGGACAGCTATGTTGGATAAGGCACTTCCTTGATAAATAGCCTAACACATAAGTTAATGCATTCATGCAGACTAAGTTTTGTTCAATTTCAATTGTTTTGTAATCGGCATCTTCGACTGCTTGGATTAGTGATGGGCTTGTCTGATAATTTCCTGCAGATAAATCAGATTGGCAATAGGGTGAAATGCAATCAAATAGACATAAGAATCTTCAGCACAGTTGCCAGTTGAAAGCGGTGTCAAAATATTATCTACAAATAATTTGCAAAATGCTCTGGTGAACTGGATGGGACTATTGGGTTGTCACAATTTCCCCCCTGCTGCCTAATGAGGCCAAAGAAGTTCTCCAGTGGATCTTGGTTGATCTTGTCATGAAAAACTGTAAGGAATGATGTTTGTTAAGGTCTTGTAATGTAAATACTATAGCATAATTACTACTGACAGTGTAAATACTAGAGTGAAATGTAAATACTACTATTGGGGTTTAAAAATACGAAGTTTATTTTAATAAATGTTGTTTATTTATTTCACATTTATATAGGCTACATTTAAGAACTTAAATTATTCAAAAACTAAATAAATATGTGTTCAATGTCAATGAATTTTGCTATATTCTAAATAGTGTCTAATAATTCATTCCAAAATAGGCAATAACTGTTTAATAATAATAATAATAATATTTAATATTTATATTGCGCAAATTAACATGTTATAGTATATGATCAAACACGCATGTTTCCTTATAGTTGACGCCACATGCTGTCATGAAAATTAATACTAAATTAGAAAGTACATGCATGCAGAAACCCTCGCCTTGCTGACAAAACCATTGTATTTTCCGAACATGAAGTATCTAAAGTAGTTGTCATGGTAACACGATAATTTTTTAAGAATATTCTTACAAATGAAAAATCGTCTAAAAATATCACTTTTAATTACAAAATTATTAATTTCCCAACATATATATGTTAGGTATGTATTCGTAATATAAGCCTCAATTTAAGGTAAAATTCAACCACAAACGCTTCGCAAAACGTTTTAAATTCACTAGTGTTCTTTATAAAACTAAACTGCCTTTTAAAATGGCTTTATCGACAAACGTTGAGTTTCCAATAAAATGTTAAATGATTTCAAATTCTCGCTTGCAAATAACTTTGCTTTCTTTTTTATTTAAAAAATTCAAAATCATAAAAAAGGGAATCAATATTAAAGATACACTGAAATTATATGCTGTCTTGTTTTAATAGTTGTTTCATATACGCAAAGGCCGTCGGGTTTTAAAGCCATTAGGGACCGGTCATTATTTATGGTGGGGGGTGGCACCGAAGAGAAATGTTTTTCCTGGTAAAAATTTTGCTGACCCAACCATTAAAAAGCAAAAAATTTGATTACCCAACTTCAAATATCAATTAAAAAATAAATACCCACCCCTGGCCAAAACCTTTACAACAGAATACCATTCAGTTGTCACGCATGTCCTTTACCACTTCTGTGACACAAGTTTGATAACTAAACTTTCATATTGTATGTACATGTACTTTCTTTGGAGACACCATTTGTCTCCCAACAAATCGGAAAATTATCAAGATAGTGACTCTGATTGATTGATTTACATATTGTATTGACATATGACTGTTGACATTGCTTTTCAGTCTCCAATATTTAAGTGAGTCATGCTTTGGAAATGACAATAAGTTTTTATTACCCAACCCTTGAGCTGTTTTGTTGTTCATTTACCCAACCTTTTACTTACTCAAAATTTAGTTTACCCAACCCTTTTCTCTTCGGTGCCACTCCCCGCCATAAATAATGACCGGTCCCTTATAAAATCAATATTTAAAACAAACTTACCTTCGTTAACGTCGGCTCCCTTCTTTTAGCGGATTCTTTCGCAGTTTCTTTCTGAGAGAGCTTTTGAAATTTACAAAATCTTGCAAAAATGCGAGCAAAAATGAAATATATTTGCAAGAAATTTAATTTGTCAATCATCAGATCAAGAAATGTTTGCTATTTCGCTGTCGTCAAGCAGTCGTAAAAATGCAAACTTTAAATTGGACCAATCAGTGTCCACTATTCATGACAGTCCGCCATATGTTTGAGATCAGTGAGGATGACCACCCACCCAACACCCCTAACATCGTTGGTGACCCACGCCCGCGATAATTGATGAACTTTAGACTTCGCTAATGCTTTCGTTTCCCCGGTGTAAATATCCGGGGGGGAATTAGTACCCTCGCACGGCGCTTCGCGCCGTCGGCTCGGGGATAAAAAAGTAGCTAATGATCCATGTTTTCTCTTACAGTCTTTGCTTTATGTAAAATGTTAAATACTATGAATAATTGAATAGTTCCTTTCAGTGAAAAAGAGTTTCCCATTAAAAGAGAAATTATTCCCAATTAATCCTTTCCCTGTTAAAGTGTGCTCTCCATTGTATTTTCCGAACATGAAGTATCTAAAGTAGTTGTCATGGTAACACGATAACTTTTTAAGAATATTCTTACAAATGAAAAATCGCCTAAAAATATCACTTCTAATTACAAAATTATTAATTTCCCAACATATATATGTTAGGTATGTTATTATACGTAATATAAGCCTCAACTTAAGGTAAAATTCAACCACAAAGCTTCGCAAAACCTTTTTAAAGTCTCTACTCACTAGTGTTCTTTATAAAACTAAACTGCCTTTTAAAATAGCTTTATCGATAAACTTTGCGTTTGCAATAAAATGATTTCAAATTCTCGCTTGCAAATAACTTCGCTTTCTTTTTTATTTAAAAAACTTCAATAGCATAAAAAGGGAATCAATTTTAAAGATACACTGAAATTATATGCTGTCTTGTTTAGTTGTTTCATATACGCAAAGGCCGTCGGGTTTTAAAGCCATTATAAAATCAATATTTAAAACAAACTTACCTTCATTAACGTCGGCTCCCTTCTTTTAGCCGGTTCTTTCGCAATTTCTTCCTGAGGGGAGCTTTGGAAATTTACAAAATCTGGCAAAAATGCGAGCAAAAATGAAATATATTTGACAGAAATTTATCAATCATCAAATCAAGAAATGTTTGCTATTTCGCTGTCGTCATGCAGTCGTTATAATGTAAACTTTAAATTGGACCAATCAGTGTCCGCTATTCATGACTGTCCGCCATATTTTTGAGATCAGTGAGGATGACCACCCACCCAACACCCGAACATGGTTGGTGACCCACGCCCGCGATAATTGATGAACTTTAGACTTCGCTAATGCTTTCGTTTCCCTGGTGTAAATAGCCGGGGGGAATTAGTACCCTCGCACGGCGCTTCGCGCCGTCCGCTCGGGGATAAAGTAGGGTGAGTCAGGGTACAATTTGTACTCAATGACTTAGCTGGATCGTCTGGTGTTAGACATAATAAAATAATAAAGTAGGGCGAATTGCGACTCAATAGGTCAACAAGTAAAATTGTCTAGCTTTACAGTACATCTTCCAGGGGAGGCTGGATTTGGGTAGCAGGCCCACCACTTTTGGTTGCATGGGGGAGGGGGCTGCTTTTTCTAACCCTCAATTAACTATTACAGTAATATGAATGCCTGTTTATATGGTCTCCGGGTACTACGGATGTCCGAGCCACCCTGGCAAGGCAAAATTATATTCACATCCTATTATGGCAACTGCCATGCAAGTGTTTGCATGGAAATATTTTAACTTGTCTTGCCCAGTGGGATGATTCAGGTAGTAAAATCACTCCCTCAGGGGGTACAGCATCTGTATTACTCGAGATTAGGGAGTTTACGATGTACGACGCGGTCAGCTCGACGACGTCGAGTCAAATTATGCTTGAAATAAGCCACAGGAATTTAACTATACTGCTTTAATTGTCTAAAGCATGTTTTAATAATCTTACAAATGTTTAAATTGGCCTAAACTACTCCGATGTTTAGCTAATGTTGCCATTCTGTCAACGTTATAAAACAGCTTTCATGTCGCAACGAGCTTTGATATCCCTAGGAAGCCGTGAAAATTACTCGTTTGACGGTGTCCCAAGAATGTCAACGTTGTTGACAAAAATTTGAATCTACAAATTATTCATCCCTTTTGTCTCGCATGACGTGTTTCTTTGTCTTGCAAGCGCGTCGTCGAGCTGGCCGCGTCGTGAATCGTAAACTCTCTATTACCCCCGAGCCGACGGCGCGAAGCGCCGTACGAGGGTACTAATTCCCCCCGGCTATTTACACCCGGGGAAACGAAAGCATTAGCGAAGTCTAAAGTTCATCAATGATCGCGGGCGTGGCTCTTCAACGAAGTTTCGCTGGGTGGTCATCCTCACTGATCTCATAATATAGCGGACTGTCATGAATAGCCAACACTGATTGGTCCAATTTAAAATTTGCATTATAACGACTGCATGACGACAGCGAAATACCAAGCATTTCTTGATTTGATGATTGATAAATTTCTTGCAAATATATTTCATTTTTGCTCGCATTTTTGCAAGATTTTGTAAATTTCAAAAGCTCCCTCAGAAAGAAATTGCGAAAGAATCGGCTAAAAGAAGGGAGCCGACGTTAAGGAAGGTAAGTTTGTTTTAAATATTGATTTTATAATGGCTTTAAAACCCGACGGCCTTTGCGTATATGAAACAACTAAACAAGACAGCATATAATTTCAGTGTATCTTTAATATTGATTCCCTTTTTTATTATATTGATTTTTTTAAAGAAAAAAGAAAGCAAAGTTATGTGCATGCGTGAATTTGAAACCATTTTATTGCAAACTCAAAGTTTATCGATAAAACCATTTAATTAAAGGCAGTTTAGTTTTATGAAGAACAGTTTAAAACGTTTTGCGAAGCGTTTGTGGTTGAATTTTACCTTAAATTTAAGCTTATATTACGTATAATAACATACCTAACATATATATGTTGGAAAATTGATAATTCTTTAATGAAAAGTGATATTTTAGGTGATTTCTCATTTGTAAGAATATTCTTAAAAAATTATCGTGTTACCATGTCAACTACTTTAGATACTTCATGTTCGGAAAATACAATGGTTTTGTCAGCAAGGTGAGTGTTTATGCATGCATGTATTTTCTAGTAATAGCTATGTAAAATTGGTAGGCATTCCAATAAGATCAAATAGTCTCAGGTTTTCTCCAATCAGAAAGCAAATTTGAACAAATTAAAGGCACAGTTCAGCCGGTTGAACGATGGTTTTTAAGGCGCATTTCAGCCCTGTTAATTGAAAAAACTAACTAGGAAAATCAATTAATCATAATTCAAGATCACCAAACTTAATGTTTTTAACATTTTAAAACATTTATATTGTTAAAAACATCGAGTTTACTGATTTTGAATTATGCTTAATTGATTTCCCTAGTTAGTTTTTTCAATTAAAAGGGCTCAAATGCGCCTTAAAAACCATCGTTCAAAAGGCTGAACTGTGCCTTTTAACCATAGTTGTAAGATTCTGCATCTGATTCATTGTAATGAACAATGTAGTTCAACAGGAATAATATATCCGGGGCTGAAGATAATGCAATTCTCCAAATAATCCAGGCATGTATTCACTATGCATTAACATATGAGTAACATTGTCCTACACTGTATGTGGGTAACATATTTGACACTTTAATTAACAGCTCATGAGCTATGAAATGCAAAGCTTACCACAAATGAACAAATGAATGTCACAAAGGGAGCACGGCCCACTTAATAAATGTTCCAAACAAACTATCGTATGATCTTAAACATGGTATATGGACCTTTTCCATGTGTCAACCATGTTGGAATTAAAACGAGGCCAATAACACACGACCAGCGAAATAGAGAGACAATCCAAAAAGTCTGTAATTTTTCACACTGCTTCGCTACTTTACATTCTTTGTGCGGTATTTGCCTCGTTTTTCATTCTAATATGGTTGACACGTGAGCAAAGCCTCTTATTGATTTGTATTGAAAATGAATTGTATATGCATGCATGTAGATCTACACGCGTGAATAGTTGCATGGTTGTGCGATTAACGAAAACTTCTTAGGACTTATTTTGAAATAACAAACATGTCCGAGTTAGGGACTGACCATCAAAAAAGTGATAAGGGAGGGTGGGGATTCTATCTTTCATGAGTTTTTGGCCGGCTGTCTAAGGCGTCCTCTTTGCTTCCCTCTTTGCTCGAAAGGGAATTGGATAAACTTTCAACCGGTAAAGTGAAAAGATATCATATATAGTTACGTCTTAATTAGATATAATTAATAGAGAGTTTACGGTCTACGACCCAGCCGGCTCGACGACGCGCTTTCAAAACAAAGAAATTTGTAATGCAAGACGAACACTGCAAATAATTCGTGGTCCAAGGAGTATTCTCAGCGGCGTTGTCATTCTCAACACAACGTTGAACAAGCATTATCACGTCTTTCAAGCAATGTGAAAGCTTAATGCGACCCAAGAGGTGTTACATTGTAAACATTGCATCGCTTGCCGAATTTAGCAGTTTCTAAGGCTATTTGAAAAAGCGTCAAATATTTATTACAGTAATCAAATTGCTTAGCGCTCATTCTCATGAGCTGAAATTTAGACCGCGTAGTAGTGCCGGCTGCGTCATAGATCGTAAACTCTCTAATATGTAACTAGATTGATTACCCCGAGGTGCATGCATATAGCCATAAGCATATTATATATTAAGATCAATTATAGTATCTTCTTGTAATTTTTATCAAGTGTTAATAGTGTAATTTAGTCAACACAAGCTGTATGCATTGTCTCAATTAATAGGCAACTGGTGAATTTGTCCGTGTTTGAAAATGAAAATGAAAATGTTTATTCTACAAGTATGATCAAAAAGATCAAAAACAGTATAACAGTAAACAGTTAGATAACGCCAGTTGATACATATTTACGCGGATTGAGCAGATAACAGAGAGAAGCACGTGATTGATTTGTGCACTGAGCCCGCGTAATGAAAGGGCAAATGCCAGCACTTCATTTTGTTAACTTTTATATTGCTGCCAGCTTCGTAATGCTGTATTATTTACGTCTAATTATCCATAATTTTTAATTCTCTTCAAAACACCTGTTTGTTTTTCGCTCGACGAAGTACGGAGTTTTGCCCGACAAAAACTGTCGATTATAAAGATAGACTCTTCATAAGAGGGAAAAAGCCACTCGGCCACGCTACCTCATGGAAAGCGAAGCGATATTTGTCAAATAATAAGATTCCACAAGTCTTCAAAGAAGCCGCGAACGATAAACTGGAGCGAAACGATTATTAATGAATCGACGAACGGCGAAAGGTTCTGTCGTGTAATGGATAGCACTTTGGAGTTCAAGTCTCAACAGAACCTCATGTTTAACATTTCTTTCACGTTGTTCTGCCTCACCCCATTGTCTTATGTTTTCATCTCCGCCAAAGATGTTTCGTCTGGAATGAGTCTTTACTAATACTCTGTATTTCACGCGTGGAAAAAGGCGAGGAAAACCTAGTCAAAATGGGGCAGCGAGTATCATGCTTAAATCTCGATATCATGCTAACAGGCAGTGACCTTTTTAGTAAGTTGCGCTGAGATAATCTTTCAACACGCCGGAAAAAGCTTAAAGCTATATTGACGTTTAAAACAATTAATGAATTAACTCCGCATTATCTCGATGAATTGTTTGCATCCCGCAGCGCAGGATACAATTTGAGAGACTCTGAAAACACTTTATTTGTCGGCGAAACCGCGAACGAACTATATGGTAAATGAAGTTAGTCAGCGATAGGAGACTGATCTCAGCCAACTGCCCGCGCCTGGAGCGGAGGAGAAAAAGTCTGCGATCAATTGACACTAATACCGTACAGTTACGGAGCAGTATTTCGCATAATCAATTTAAAATTATTCAAAAAATGTCAAGTCCAAGATGACGGACGCAGAGCAACTATATAAATTATTATACATAAGAATGTAATTTATTGTTGGTTTCAAACAATCATATTCCACCCCCCTTGTGTGGGAGCAACTGTATGGCATTAGTGATTCTCCGCCGCTCCAGGGGGTCGGGGGTCGGCTGAGATTAGTCTGCTATCGCACACTAAGTTTTAGTTACAATGAGGCTGTGTTGTGGAATGAAGTTCCTCAAAATGTACGAGCAACATGCTCTCTTAGTCAATTCAAAAGAGAAATTGACAACTTATTTTCCTTATGAAACAGTCTTCTGCACGGCAATCTTGTAAATCAGAATCATATTGTAGTATCTTTATATTTGTAAAAGTTTAAGTGTGAACTGTTTTTGTATATTTGTCCTTAAGTTTAAGTTACCCTAGGCATCAATTCATTTGGATTGCTTCTCGTGAATTTCCTTCATATTCCTTCATCCCCCTTGAAGCATCGTTTTCCTTGCGAAAATGGCAAATATATAACAATTGTACTTTAAAATTTTCGATTTAGAATCAGGAAATAACAACTGGGGCGTAACTTGGGTATTACGGCTGGCGGGGGAGCTCATTTGCCCGCAGGCCCCCCCCCCCCAGAGGTTGGCGGGGGCCCCGGGCCAAATTTTTTTTAGGGGCCCGTATCTAAAAAAATTTTCCCAGAAAATTTTTTTTCCGGACAACAACCTCCCCCCCGGCGCCAAAAAATTTTCGGTCAGTGTACCATTTAAAGGGTAAAAAAATTTTTCCGAAGAACAAAATTTTTCCGGACGAGTACGTTGCAATTGCTTTCGAGGGACTTTATCTCATTTTTTATGCCAAAATTCGGTACTTAGCCCAAGAAAACAGATATCTTGTCCTTTGCGCGGAAATATTTAACACACAAAAAAGCTTGGGGCCCAACAAAAATTTTTCAGGGACCCCAGCAACTCGGGGCCCGGGGCAATTTGCCCCCTTTGCCCCCCCCCCTCCCCCTATGGGCGGCCCTGTTTGCCCGACCAAAAAGGGCGTACCGGAACTCGTGCCCGACGGACATTTCTGTCGCTAATTAATATTTCTTTTCCAAAAATTGTGGCCTAGCCAGGGAGGGGGGGGGGGGAATTTGCCGACTTACCATTTGCCAATAAATAACCAAAATTTGTAGAATTTTCTGTAATAATTGTAACTGAATGTTTGGCTGAATTACATATTTTTTCCCGACGACTATGTCGTTAAAATTACCAAAATTGCCCAACAAAACTACAATGTTACAACATTAGGAGCGTATTACAACCTCAAGAGTTATGCCAATGCAACTCGCAGCGGTGGGATTCGAACGCACATCAACGAAATCAATGGTGTCAAAAACCGACGCTTTAGACCACTCGGCGACGCTACCATATGGGACCCCTAACGAAATTTCTTCAACAACAAGTTTTAAGAAGTCTTCAAATAACCCGCGAACGTTAATCTGGAGTGGAGAAGTTTATTAATGAAACGTCGAAAACCGAGTGGTTCTGTGGTGTAATATTTAGCACTTTGGACTTTGAATCCAAGGATCCGAGTTTAAATCTTAGCAGAACCTCCAGTCCAACATTATTTTTGTTTTCCTCACGATATTCCGGTTACTCTATTGTTCCATATGAGTTCTCCTCCGCCGAATATATTTCATCCGGAACGAGTCTTCTCCAATACACCCTTTTTCACTAGAGGAAAATGCCAAGAAAATCCTAGGCATCACTTCATTTGTATTGGTCGTCGGGAATATTAATCATATGGCTTCATCTCTCTTGAATCCTGGTTTACCTTGACATAATGGCAAATAAAAATGAGAATAATTTACAATGCATACGTATCTGCGATAGTTTGGCAGAGAGCAATTTTACCACTTTTTCTTTCACTCTGCGTATGTCACCGACAACTAACCCAGAGGTCAATGGATCGAGACCATATCCTGCTATTATTATTATGTCCAAATCTGCCTCATTCCGAAACAATAAGTTATGAAAAAAATAAACCGTTAACATGACTTGCTTCCGTGGCCCAAGTCGGTTAGTGCGTCGTATTTATAAGCAGTTCCGAAGTATATGCGAAGGTCGAGGTTTCGATCCCATCAGGCAGCAAATTTTTAGTTAATAGGTTAAAATATTCGATTTCAACAACTGGCAGCTTTGGGATTCGAACCCACGTCATCGAAATAACAGGTGCCTAAAACCAGCGTCTTAGAATACTCGGCCACGCTACCATATGGGATGCGTAATGACATTTCTTCAAAAATAAGACTCCAGAAAACTTCAACTAATCCGCGAACGTTAATCTGGTGTAGAGAAGTTCACTAATGAAACGTCAAAAATCGAATGGTTTGTGGTGTAATGGTTAGCACTTTGGACTTTGAATCCAGGGATCCGAGTTCAAGTCTGGGCAGAACCTCAAGTCTAACATTATATTTCTTTCTTTCACGTTGCTTCGCTTTAGGTAAAACTTTATTTGAAAGATCACACGCTGGCCCCGTCGACTATACGCTGATTTCCACGGGGGGCGTGTGGATTACATAATATTATATGACAAAATATTACACACTCTAACCTACAAATAACTACAAAACAATTATGTACAAAACTAATAACATAATTATTATTAGAAATTATAAGCGTCAATTGCATTTATGAATGTTGGTAATGTATCTGAATCACGCATATCTGCAGGTAATGAGTTCCACAATTTAGCTCCATCATAACAGAAGCTTGTCTTAAAGTTTTCAGCTTTTGGCAAAGGTAGTTGTAATGCGTCGGGAATTTTAATCATATGCCTTCATCCCTCTTGAATCCTGGTTTACCTTGACATAATGGTAAATAACAATGAATATAATTTGCAACAGTAGATTACCCCCCCCCCCCCTCATATAGCACCGGAAGTAATTCAAACGAATGAATGTATGCATGTATGCCCGGGATTTGCTTGCGGGACACTTTGAGAAGTGTCCCTCTATATGCGGGACGCACAGGGCTTTCTTTCGGGACGCCCGGGACTTGCCTGCGGGACACTTTCAGAGGTATCGTTATATGCGGGACGCAGGGTACTTTCTTACGGGACGCATTTTAACGTGCACATGTCCTTTCGTCCCGTAAGACTGCTTTTATGGCAAGACCCATACACGAATTCAAAGGGTTACATAATTCATTATTATTCGAAGCTCGCAGTTTAGCGTTAGGATTAAACTATAGATTGGTATGACTAAATACTTCAACGTCACTAACATACTAAAATGTTATTTAAATCAGTGTGAATATAAATTTGCAAGCGGAAATGTATTTAAAGTGATCGAAGCTGTAAAATGGTTTACATCACTTAAAATGAAATCAAATGCCTTGAACACGTTGGTCTATTTACCAGTTACATGATGTCTTTTAATTTCATTATAACACTACGCTTCGGTTGCGTCAGGATCCGACCTTGAATTTAACACTGTCAGCTCGTTTGATTCTGCTATTGTTGAAGGTAAATTTTCTGGAAGAACCAACCGCTTTTCAATGGGTTCACGCCTGTCATTATCACCCGTACTAAATTATTCGTAGAAAACTGTTCTTATAAGGAGAGTCGTTGTAAAAGCGTATGTGGAATATTTGAAGTATGAACTTTCAAATGATTAATCATGGCATTGTCTACATGCAAGTAAAGTGTTGATTATGAGAATAAATTAAGTTGGCTTTCTTATTGGAACATTTAAATTGTTGTAATACCATGTATAACTTGAGTAAAATAAAACAAACAGCTGTTCTTTATTTTTTCGTGTGATCATGCGTAGCTACACTCGCACGCTATGTGCCATTTTTATTCATGCGTACCAACCTTTGCTATTATTCGTATCTGCGATAGTTTGGCAGAGAGCAAACTTGCCACTTTTTCTTTCACTCTCCGCATGTCGCCGACAACTTAAATAATTAATTACCATTTCACGAAAAATAAGATATATTTGTTCCAGAATTTATACCGATATAGAATATACCCAACGCGTTTTTTACCCGGTGGAGCAGGGTGGCGCAGTGGAAGGGTGCTGGGCCCATAACCCAGAGGTCAATTGATCGAGACCATATTATTATTATTATTCCCAAATCTGCTTTATTCCGAAACAGTAAGTTTCGAAAAAAATAACACCGTTGATATGAATTGTTCCCGTGGCCCTGTCGGTTAGTGCGTCGTACTTATAAGCAGCACTGAAGTATATGCGAAGGTCGAGGTACGATCCCCTCCGGGAGCAAGTTTTTAGCCATCTTTCCCTAAACATTATTTGGAAGCAAGCGAAGCGTAAAAACAATTAGTCAATACTAAGATTACGCAAGTCTACAACGAAGTCGCGAACGTTAAACTGGCGAAAAAAAGATCATTTATGAAACTACTTGAATCAAATCATCAAATCAAGTTTCGGAAGAACATCGTGTGTAATATTATTTCTGATTCTTCTACGTTGCTCCGCTTCACTACGTTGTTTTAAATGGTCCTGTCTTAATTGTCCTTATGTCCGTATGATTTAGAAAAATGATATAGGCCAATACCTGCATTCTTTTGCGCTCAATAATAACAATTTGCCGGAAATGGTTTTGACCATTTTCCATTGGGTGACGTGACAAGCAGGCTTCAAAGTTTATCGTATCACTTTCTTGTAGGTAATATATACAACTCGATGATTCCAAGGAGTAAGGTGACAATAAAGCATTCAAACAAAGTCGGTTATGGTTTACAGCTTAAAAATCTTTGTCTTCTATTATGTACCCTACTTGCTGGTGACATTGCTACTAACCCAGGTCCCACTAACTGTGTTAACGGAACTTTAATTATAACCATGTTCTACCAAAATGTCAGAAGTCTGAAATCGACTTATTGGGATAACTCGTGTAACTCGAAGGAAAGCAAGCTGTCTTGTTTCCACGATGTTGTCACGACCAACCAGTTTGATGTTATAGCTTTAACAGAGGCATGGCTAGACATGAGTTCAATTTCCAACCATGAACTTCCTAGGGGTTATGTTGTTCACAGACGTGACATACAAGACGAACTGGGTGGAGGAGTACTACTTGCAATTAGGCGCCGTTATCGATTCTGTCTTCAAAATGTGCTGGTTTGTGCATGCTATCGTCCTCCAAATATTGGTGTGAATTTCAACAAGAATTTAACCGTTTTCTCAAGTGCGCAAGTAATTCAAATTATAAGGACTTAATTATCCTTGGAAACTTTATTCTTTCTTCAATTAAATGGTTAAATTGTTCTGGCTTTTCAGATTTAAGAGTTGAAAGCAGTTTTACTGACGTGTTGCAAGATTCAGGATTATTTTAACTTCTTGACTCACCTACCCGTGGTAAAAAGTATTAGATCTGATCCTTACTACTAACAAATAATTGATTAATAACTTTATTGTTACAGATGAAGAATCTGTTAGTTTAAAGTCTGACCACAAAGCCATTACTGCAGACATTAGCATTAGTCTACGACTATGCGAAAGGCAGTGGCGGAAATCTTGGGGGGCAGCAGCCCCCCACCTTCCGGAAAAGTGCCGAATTTTCGGAAATTTTGATCTAAAGAGAGCTAAAAACAGTCTTTTCGAGTGCAAATGGGAGGGAAATTTGAAAATTTTGCCGGAAGTTTAGGCCGCTTTGCCCCCCCGGAAAAGTGAATTTCCGCCATTGTCGAAAGGAGACTTAAATTCCATGCGAGTTGCCTTGAGAAGTCTTCCATTATTAGACAGTGTAGAAAATGAGCTTGATGTCAATAGCGCTTGGACAAAATGGGAAGATGCTTTCTTTTCCGCTGTTGATTACAGTCGAACCCCTATTAAGCGGACACCTTCGGGACCTCGCCTAAGTGTCCGCCTAAAAGGGTGTCCGCTTAAAAGGGGTATGTAGAAGAACACAGCCGGAGGCAAAGGTGTGTAATTAAGTGTGTAATTTGAGTATCACCATGGCTGGAGTCCTCCGTCCTCATTCGTCACTTCCTCAATAATCTTGGCTCGGATGTCTTCGCGTGTCACTGTCAATGTGCCATGTAAATTGATTTCAATTATTATTTACTGTCGAATATTGAATACATTTTATCAGACCATCCGTCTGCTTAAGAGAGGTTGATTTGCCCATTGGGACCTCCAGAAAGGTGTCCGCGTCCGTTAAAGAGAGGTGTCCGCTTAATAAGGGTTATGATAATAGTTTTTTATTAAAGAAACCAAATGGGACCTGAGATATGAGTCCGCTTAAAAGAGGTGTCCGCTTAAGAGAGGTGTCCGCTTATAGGGGTTCGACCGTACTTCATCCCGAAGATTATCATTAAGGTTACATTATATGATGAAAACACTGATTTCATCATTTTTTACATTTTTATTGATTTATATTCAGAGGCTGGAGATCTCTCGATTGCCGTAAGTTTTTTTCCAAAATATTAAAATGCGTCCGAAATATGACATAAAATGTTATAACCACTTATTTTTTGCCGCGAAAGTTGCAATTGTAATTGACAATATGTGGCTTGATGTGATACTCGATACCGGATGTGTGACCTTCACCCTCGCTTGTCTTCGTGGTGCACGACAGATCTTCTACTGCATTTTGCTTTGGCCGATTTAGATCGGTTTGTATAGCTATCCCCTATAGCTATCCTCTATCCCATATTAGCAAGTTTTTTTGTGGTTTCTTGCATGTACGGTTTGTGGTAAACTGATAATAAGTGAATGACACCAAAAACCCTTGCCAAAACACACTTTACTAATTTTAATCCGATTACAGTTCGAGGTGATAACTGAGAGCGGAAAAACTCCGCCAAATCTAATATCATCTTTTACAGAGATTGAAATATTCTCAGATTGTCCCCACAAAAATATTTTAGAAACGCGCACGTTTTATGCGATTCCCTCCAAACTTTCCCAGAATGTCGAACAATAATACTAACAGGAGCAAAACCGTTTTCGCGTTTGTTATTTAGTGTCATACTTTTCAAGTTGTAGGCATCTGTTCTGCCGTTCTCCCAAAATTTAGATGAGTCAACTTGTCTGCTTTATATCAAAGCAAATACAATACCTGTCAAAAAGCGCGAACACGGTTTTGTTCTTTGATCATTTGAGATGGGAAATATTATGTTTCGGAAGCCTTTGAGGTAAATCAGAAGCGTTCTAATCTCGTGGCGCAAAGGCGGTCGTATTTTCAAAAGCAACCCCTAGCAAGTACAGTTTTGAAAGATGTAGAATTTTTGGCAAATCGTTAGCTACAGCAATGATTTATCATTATGCATGCAAAATTTGAAGGGGAAAACTTGAAAATTGAGCGCGCGGTGAGCATTTTGGTAAAATGGGTTTCCATCATGTGGAGTAGCCTTAATTATATAATAACTAGAGTGAAACACGCAATTTGATTGGTCAACAGCCGTGCAAGATCAGACAATCCTGCACGGGGAATTCTGAACAGAAATTCTTGCACATAATTTTACAAATATACTCGCATTGTAAAGTTTCATTGTACGATACCTTTCGACTTTGAAGTAAGTTTCCAATTATTGAGACGTTGGTTTAGTTGTATGAATAAATTTCTGATCGATACATTCCTGTTCAAGCAAGTAGCAACGCGTAGCGTTGAAATTCATCAGACCATGGCAATTGGCAAGTACAACATCTCTCGCTTCAAAGTTGATCAAACGCTTTGCAATCTTCACATATTCAGGTCTAGAATCTTGAAAACTACTTTGGCCTCTGTTTAGCGGGTTTTCCATTTCAAATTTCGTATATTTTATCGAAATAGTCCCGGTATTTTCGCTGTATATTTTCGCGAATTTGCGATCAAATTCTATTCACATATGTTCTTGTTTTCAATAGCGTGGAGAAGCGATTCTCTGATTGGTTAATTCACGAATGTTGTGAGAACTGCACATTTCATCAGTAATTTTAATCACGTTAAGCGTCGTTTCACTGTAGTAATTTTATAAACCAATTACCAAATGGTTTTCCCGTGCAGGATAGCATGATCCATGCACTTGGGATGTTGCTCGACTTTCGGAAAGCGTAAAAATACACTCGCCTACGGCTCGTGTGTTTTTACGCTTTCCGAAAGTCTCGCAACATCCCGCGTGCATGGATCACGCAATCCTGCACGGAAAACCATTCGGTATTCCTTTAGTCTTCCTATAAGCCTCCTTACATTACCCAGGAAATTATTCACTATTTGAATAAGAAAAAAACGTTGAGAAAAAGGGCCAAAGCCCCTAATTTGCCTCACCTTTCGAATGGCATTTCAAAGACACTACAACCTCTATAATTATGCCGACCCAAATCATGCGTGGGAGGTATGGAAAACTATTTTTCTTGATATTGAAAATATGCATGCTCCAGTGCGGATTCGGAAAGTCAAAAGTGAACACTGTCCTTGGATGACAAACGAAATAAAAAACCTTGCGCATCATAAATTCTACTTGAAACAAAAAGCAGTCAAATTTAACTCTTCTAATTACCAGGAAGCTTATAAACTTTGTAGAAATTAACTTAACAAAAGAATCAAAGCAACTAAGGTTCAATTTTACAACACTAAACTACAAAACAGTAAAAATAGTAAAGAAGGTTGGAATACATTAAATAATCTACCTAACAGGAAATCCAAAACCACAATTGTTAATGAACTTAGCGTAGACCATGGAAAAAATGTAACACAATATAAAGATATAGTCGACGAGTTTAATAAATTATTCACTTCTATAGGTCCCAAATTAGCAAATAACATTGCTGACAATGTCTGTAGTCCTGATCCTTTGTCATATATAGACCAAGTCACAAATATATTTCACATTCATAGCATATCAAGCTATGAGCTGAAAAGAGAAATACAAAATATGCAAATGATAAAATCTACATGTCTAGATGAGATCTCAACTAAGCTAATAAAACAGGCAGGCGATACAATAACTGAATCACTCCTAGAAGTGTTTAACCTATCTCTTAGGACAGGAATACTTCCAGATGATTGGAAATTTGCCAAAGTGACTCCAATATATAAGTCAGAAAACAAAACCTTGTGTGAAAACTATAGACCGATATAAGTCATTTCGAATATCGCCAAAATATTTGAGAAATTAGTCTGTAGACAACTAAATACCTTCCTGGATAACAACAACATAATTGTAAAAAATCAATCAGGTTTCCATCGCAATCACTCAGCCGAAACCTCGTTACTACAGGCTACTGAAATGTGGTTGAAATCAATGGACCAGGGTCAAATAAATGGAGTTATTTTCTTGGACCTGAAAAAAGTATTTGATACGATAGCCTGCGAACAGGCTCTTGAATTGAATTAGAGCCTGCCGGTTTAGTCAATAAAAATGCGTCTGTGCCCCATCACTATTTATAGTGTTGTCAATCAAATGTAAAATACAATGTGACAAATTAATACAGACACGCCTTAAACAAACACGACAAACAAAACGCTTTCAATCTCGATTTCAACGCATAATTGTTTACAAGATTAAAAGCATTTGTCTTTCTTTCAAACAACCCTGAAATTCCCTGAAGTAGCACTAGCAAGTGAATTCACATAAACACCGTAACGACTTGAGTTTGAACAACTACGCCGTACTAGAATGCTCAAGAATGCAAATTATAGTCGCCTTTGTCTTAGAGTGAAGATGCTATTGTTGATATAAGCAGTTGCCGTTATATTTGCCAAACTCTCTTATACAGCAAAAACATCGTTTCCGTCTAGAATTTTGTTAAGAGCTTTTGACTGCCCATCCTTTACTGTAACTTTAAACAAAGATTTAGTTTTCTATACAACTCGTCGCTATAGAACGATATTTTTTATTTGAATCTTTTGTTGTGTAAATTTAATGACCTTTTATGGCAGTATAACTATAATGTAGTTAATTCAATTTCAACCAATGGGAACCCTGCGTCGTTCTAAGCAACGCACAGACGTGTTTTTATTAGCTAGGCCTGCAGGCTCTCTCTCAAATTTCAAAGAGAGTTCAAAGAGAGCCTGTTCGCAGGCTATTGATACGATTAATCACCAGATTCTATTGTCAAAACTACAAGCTTATGGAATACGCGACCACACGCTCAAATGGTTCCAATCGTATTTAGATCAAAGAAAGCAAATTTGCATGCGAAATAACTGTAAATCTGATATGGAAACAATTCGTTGTGGAGTACCTCAGGGTTCAAATCTTGGACCTCTATTATTTCTCATTTACATAAACGACCTCCCAAACTGCATAGAAACAACACGCTCTAATTTATTTGCTGACTAGTGACACAATATTATCATGTCAAGGGCATTTATCCATAGATATTGACTACAAACTTAACAAAGACCTGCTAAATGCTCAAAAATGGTTATCAGCGAATAAACTAACATTAAACAACGAAAAAACCAAATATATGATTAGTGGATCTCAGCAACGATTGAAAAACTTAGATCACGTACCAAAAATCAGTATAAACGGTCATCAAATTGAACGAATTTATAAAAAGGAGGCTTTGGGTATAGTTATAGACGATAGATTGAGCTGGATCTTTTAAATATGCTCAAAATTATGTATAACGCATTAGTCGCGCCTCATTTTAACTACTGTTCAACTGTTTGGCAAAATAACAACTAAACACACTTAGACAAATTATATAAGCTTCAGAAACGAGCAGCAAGAATAATAACAAATTCGGACTATACTATAAGATCTTCGAACATTTTTCAAAAACTTAGCTGGAAACCTCTTGACTTAATTTTGAAAAAGCGAGATCTCCTTATGACATTTAAAGCGACTAATGGCATGCTTCCAGAATACGTAACACAACTATTTCACACTTGTCAAAACAATGGTTACGTACTGCGCAGTAGTAATTTAAAGCTGTCTCAACCTAAACCAGAAACGAATTTCTTGAAAAATAGCTTTTCCTACAGAGGAGCAGCGTATTGGAACAACATCCCAGTAAACTTGTTGAAAACCCTAAAAGAATCAACAAGTTTAAACTCTGTCAATCATCTATTAAATAATTACATCTTGTAAATAAGTAAATAAGTAAATAAGTAAATAAGTAAATAAGTAAATAAGTATATTTTGTAAATAAGTATGATTTAGTTTATTAGTTCCTTCTTTTATAATGCATTTATTTTCCGCACGGCCTTTTGAAAATCACCCATGTGAAAGGTTACCGTGTTTAAAGATTAATAATAATAATAATAACCTTTTGGAACGATTTCGAGAAATGCGGCGCTACGCAAAAGTGTGATCAAAACTAAGAAACGGGAATACATTTCTAACCTGACGAGCCTGGCTAAAGATAAACCCAAAGAATTTTGGAAATTCTTTTGCTCAAAGACGACAAGATCTGCCCTTTGTCTATAACAATAACCAATTTACATCCTCAGAAGGTAAAGTTGATGCCTTTAATAGATTTTCCGTCTCAATTTTTCATCCCCTTGACCCATATTCCGACAGTTCATCTCCTCCACCAGATCACAGTCAGAATATTCTTGAATCCATAACTGTACCAGTGATGTGAATTGTCTCATATCAAGCCTCCCCGCCGACAAAGCCTCAGGACCTGATGGAATATCTGCCAGGCTACTGAAAGAGTGTGCAGACGAAATTTCTCCATCATTAACAGCTCACTTCAATATGTCACTATCACAAGGCAAAGTTCCTCAGGAATGGAAAGAAGCAAACGTTGTTCTAGTTTTTAAGAAGGGCGATGTCCGTGATGCATGGGCGAAACTTGAGGGGGGGGGGGTGTGGGGGTGACACCCCCCCCCCCAAAAAAAAACAAACTGGTTTGACAGGGCAAATTATCTCGATTGGCAGGGCAATGAAAGACTTTAAATGATAGAATGTAAACGTCTTCTGTGTTTAACTCTTGTTAGATCTCAGTTTTCTCATGGCTCTGAAGCCTGGGCGCCCCAGGATCCATCCTCTGATCTGCTACGTCTTGAGAGTGTTCAACGTCGCGCCACGAAAAAGTCTACTCTGGGACCTTAACTCGCCCTAACTGGCCTTAACTCGCCCTATCTTGCAATAGAAATTGATAGAATTTTTCTTAACTCGCCCAATCTCGCCTTATCTCGTAATG
Source organism: Paramuricea clavata (assembly GCA_902702795.2). Classification (NCBI taxonomy): domain Eukaryota; kingdom Metazoa; phylum Cnidaria; class Anthozoa; order Malacalcyonacea; family Plexauridae; genus Paramuricea; species Paramuricea clavata. The sequence continues at coordinate 769 of CACRXK020004565.1, read as the reverse complement.
AGAAGTTGACAGAATTTTGCTTAATTCGCCTAAACTCGCCCTATTTTGCAATAAAAACCGGCAGTTTCACATCAGTAAAACACGTACCAATACTGTCAATCTAAATTCTTTAGACTCACATTACTCACTATATTCTATGTGTTATGCATTGCAACTGACATCAACATACGAGTATGTAAGCCTGATTATCTGAATTAATGTTATCATGTTTTTAATTTACTACATTCTATGCATAGATATTTCATGATTATACACTAGATAGCGCATCCCACCCTGTAGCCGGACGAAAATTGAAGCCTGATCGCAGTCGCATTTCACGCGAGGCGGCCATATTGGTCGTTCCCACAGAGCGTGATAATTTGTATATTTTGTATTGCGAAAATGGACAAAGTTGACCATAAATCCTCTTTTATGCAGTCAATTTTGGGTTTTTAAGTGTGGAATTTGTTGTAAATGATGCCAAATCGTTGGAGCTTCATATTGTGAATAACAGGTAGGCAAAATTTAATTATTTTTTCTGAAAATATCAATATTTGTCGACCCGTATGAAGGGCGGCCATATGACAACTATGGACAAACCATTGCGATTTTTCAATATTTTGCTGTTAAATACAGGTGTATCAAAAAAACTGAACAGATTTGAAATTGTTCTCAATTTCGCAAAACACCTATTTGTATCCGTTTATATATATATATATATATATATATATATATATATATATATATATATATATATATATATATATATATATATATATATATATATATA
>CACRXK020004564.1:8912-31124 GCA_902702795.2 Paramuricea clavata | reverse complement strand
AAATTTATGCCTTCCCTAGTCTGCTAGAAATTTCGGCAAATAACACGTATGTAGAACAAGTGATAGCCAAAATTATTTGGACGGTGTCGAACGGCGTTCACTGAACTTCGCTAATATTTAATCCCTGCCAGGGGGAACGGCGTTCGCCCATGTTTGATTTTGGCAAGGGGGATGCCGTTCCCCTGGTAAAAAAGGTGGGGGGACGGCGTTCCCCCGCGTTCCCCCTGGAAAACATCACTGTTTCACAGTTGTTAAGCCACTTTACAAAGGTTGAAATACTAACTATATCCGGTATATAGGGGCGCTATAACCGTAGCCTTCGTCATCCAGGCCTAATTTAATTATTAACAATCAATTAAATTTAAAAGCATAAGAAACACCTAGCGCACCACAGGGGGCCCCACTATGAGTTATGATTGAAATAATATTGTATTTATTTTTAAAAACCTACTTGAATCCCTTGATAATCGATTATTTCTTCTCTCAAAATTCTGTAAACATTTTAAACTGCTTGAATCATTATACTATCACTCTACATGAAGTATAGATGATCGCTGACAAGTAAGGATCGCGGGCGCGAAAAGATGAAGGCGGCGAAAGAAGGGAGAATTAAACTAAAGGGTTGAAACATCGACTACATGACATTTCTAAATGCCTTAAAATTCACAATTTCTTTGTGTTTTCGAATATTTTTTTTCAGATTCTATGTCTTTTTGGACATATCATCACAACTGATGTAGTAGATTCAATAAACGATTGATTTTTCGTATGTTTTTACATGAAACACTCGAAGGGTTTTTTCGCACAATGTGTTCCATAAGTAGGTTGTTCTCGTGACGTCAAGTATAATGAGTCCGAGCCGTTTAAAAGGTTTACAGAACTTCGAGAGAAGAAATAATGGATGATCAAGGGGATTCAAGCACGTTTTTAAAAATAAATACAATATTGATTTAATGATTTAATAATGTTCGACAACTACTAAATTTATATTATAACAATGTAGTGCCAGGATACTCGCCACAGTGTCCCCCCAATTACGGCGAGTCCTTAATAATTACATCTAAATCACGTTAATATTAGTATTGAATAATCTAATAACAGACAACTGACAATACGCTTAACGAAACATAACATACAACAAAACATAACATACATGCATGCAACTAGCAACATCTTAAAACACCGTCCAGGGACCTCGCCCTTCTACTTTTAACACATATCGACTTCCATGTGCGTGGATCGTCACAATTGTATATTTTGGATAGCGCGTGTTCGTAATATGTCTTAAGTTTTGATTTAAAGGTATTCAGACCAATATCTCTGTGACGAAGATCACAGCCCAAAATGTTCCATGTTTTACATGCTCTAATGAAATAAGAAGTCTGGAAGGTAACTGTACTGGCAAATGGTATTGAAAATTTATATACGTTCTCATTTGTTTCGCTCCTCGTTATTCCAGAACCAGCCATTGTTGGTCGAGCACTGTCATCGATATATGTGTAGCCATTGATTATTTTGTAGAGTAGAACTAAATCCAAATATTCGTGCCAATAAGTTAAAGGAAGTAAGTCGAGTTGAAGTAGTCTTGTTGTATATGGAACGTTGGTGATAAAACCGAGATTTAAAATGTATTTTGTCGCCCTTCTCTGTACCTTCTCGATTAATTTGATTGTTTGTGGAGACCATACTTGAGACGCATACGCAAAATTGTTGCGGACCAGTTGTAAGTAAAGGTACATTTATTAGCTTTAGATCGCACCCTGTTTACTTGATTGATCCAGGTTAGGTTGGAATTCATAACGACGCCTACTGTAGATCAATTTCAGTGTTAGACAAAGCCAGTTGTTGAATATTATTTCAACCCTAACTCACATTGGGGCTCCGTGCGAAATTGCCGGAGAACAACCTACTTATGGAACACATCAAACGATGACCCGCCGAAGTTTCAACCCTTTAGTTTAATTCTCCCTTCTTTCGCCGCCTTCGTCTTTTCGCGCCCGCGGTCCTTACTTGTCAGCGATCATCTATACTTCGTGAAACGTCATGTAGAGTGAGAGTATAATGACTCCAAGCAGTTTAAAATATTTACAGAATTTCGAGAGAAAAAATAATCGATTATCAAGGGATTCAAGTAGGTTTTTAAAAATAAATACAATATTATTTCAATCATAACTCATAGTGGGGCCCCCTGAGAGCGCACCTCAACTGCATTGCCAACAGCTCCCATTGCATCACCAGTTATTCTTCCAGCTTGTTCTCCATACCTGAAAACAAGTTTAAAAACTCTAAGATTTATTCGGAAAAAATCGTATTATTAATCGTATATATTGGAATTGATCCAAATGAAAATTATTTGAAAAAAGCGCAACACAAATGCATTCATGTTTCTTTTATATACCAGGTGTATATAAAAAAAAGCCCAAAACCGTACTTATGATCGACTGTTGTGACTGTGGCTTGAGACAGACTGGAGTACAAAATTTTCCAAGCATCCGTTAACCCTTCATGAACAACTGCAAGCCCTATAACATAAAAGAACGAACTAAGACTACAGGTAGAAAAAAATCGTGACATGTACACCTCAAAATAAGCAACGAAATTAGACAACTTAGGAACTTAGTTTAGAAAGTGCAAAACACATTGGGCAACTTAATGGAAATATATGTATAAATAACTACAGTACGCTTTTGTCTAGGTTAATGCCAGGGCCGAAACTACTTGGGGGAATTGCATAACGTGTTAAATATTAAGGAATTTTCTGAAAAATGGAGGTCAAAAAAGTACTTTTCTCCTTCCCCCGAAAGGAAGGGGGCCACAATTTTTGAATCCCCCCCCCCTCCAACCAGATACTGCTCGGGACGGCCCTGGTTAATGCAATGTATATTCGGCCATGGTTGTGTGTATTACCAAACTTATACCAATAGCAATGTTTTGAATTCCCATGTAACCAGCAATATACTTAACACAATCAAATTGATCTCATAGTACCTTGTATTCCGACAACAGCAACCTTCATAACTTCTTGAATATGACCTTTTCCATCGCTGTTTATATTTTGTTTTGCTGATTGCGGCAGTAGCTAACAATAAACAAATCTAATCAGTGAGTTCTAAATATGGGTAAAGAAAACATTTTGTTTCGCAGATTGTGGAAGCAGGAAACAAATAACCAGACACGCCTAATATTAAATTAACAAATGTAGTGCAAGTTGGCAGGGCAGGGTAGGTTAGGATAAACATAGTTAGGATATAGAAATATCACAATTGTTGTAAAGATAAATATTCTAGGCTAATTACTAAGTAAGATAAGTAAGAGTATATGACACTTGATGTAATCGCTCACTGAAGAGCCCCAATGGGGAGTGAACTGAATATGTACAATAATATACCTATTATACAGTTAGTCATGAGAAAGAAACGAGAAACAACAGCATTTCTATTAAACTGTCACGAATTAAAGTGCCTATAAACCCAAAATGGGTTTTGCATGATTCGGATAGAGCGTAAAAAGTTACAATAGAAGTTCTAGATTAGATTTTGGTTTAAACTTCTAGTTTCTGAGATATAACGGCTCAAAGTGCCAATTTTGAAAAAAAAGTAGCGCACAGAGGAGACTGGGTCGGAGGAACACCGAACACGTTGTATTAATTTCACAATAGGAAATTGTATTACAATTTGGGTAGGCAAGTGAAAAAAACGACTATATTTTTGTGAAAAACCTGAAATGTCGAGCTCAAATTCACACTCGAGTATCTTTAGCAATTCTTGGCTGGAACTAGCTAAGCAGAGCTTCTACTTCGGTGGAGCAAAACTGTTTAATTCATTACCAACAACAACACGAAGATCAATGATTTTGAAATAGTTTATCTTTCAAGACATTTTAACTTTGTACTGAAATATTATATTTCTAAGATATTTTATCCTATTTGTCCATTCTTATATAATTATGTAATTTTTAGGCTCTATTTATTGATCTACCTATTTTTGTTATTCTTGAGACTTTACAGGACAAACATTGATAGCAGTTTTTGTATAATTAATTATTTAGTTTTTACATAACTGACGTTTTTATCCTGTTAAAATATTCATCAATAATAATAATTATAATAATAATAATAGTAATAATAATAGTAAACCTTAGATCCTTGTTCAACAATAATGGGAGCTAGTTCTTTTCCAAGTTGATATGTTAAAGCTGAAACTGCAGAGACGATAGCTGACGATACCTGACATGCAACACCTTCAAATAAATAATAATATTTATGATAGATTAATTGAACTAATTAAATTATATAAACACTATTAGTGGCGGACACGGAAACAAATATATATAGATGCATGGGAAGATGCTGCAAGCAACAGGGACCTAACAAGGATTATCAATCTACCCGTCCAAAACGTTTCCCTTGGAATAAATTTGAAATTAGGTCTTTATCTTCTAAAAACGTGATTTTTAGCAGTCAAAAGAACACGTGTAAAATTGCACTCAAAACTGAAAAGCAAACAGCATGGTTGACCTCACGAACATAATCACCGATGTTTTTTGTTAAAATCGACTTAAAACACTAAATATTTCGCTAATATATATAAAGATTTGTAACTTATTTGCTTGTGATAGCAAAATTTAAGCTTGTATGGTTGTATTAATTACTAAAGACAAAATACTGGAGCTTTTTTGCCCGTCCACATTAAAAAATACACGCCCAAATGACGGGTGAACGGGCCTAGCTCTGGCTAAGCCCATGGCAGGCAACCAAATTTTGTATACCCCTTTACTGTAATATTTCGTGCCTACTATGCTAAACTCTAAATACCGAGAGGTCTGTGCTAATGAATCTTTTCCGTTTTTACAACCCCTCTGCATGTGTCGTGATTTAACTAATATGAACAAATTAAATTTATTTAATTGCGAATGGCCCATTAACACGTGGGACTTCATTGGGCTCGTGTAAACGGTCATGATGGTCAATGCAGATGCACGTTCAAATGTCTTTTGACAAAATTTAACGTCCACAAATATGGACATGTCCAATAATTGACAGATACACCGGGTGTCCCAAAAAAAAGTACTCCGGTTTGATTCGTAGTAACTTATAAACAAGTAAAGCTTTTAAAGAGAAAAAACCTGCATCAAGTAGAGGAAGGACTAACTTAGATTTCGATATATTATTACAGTTGTATTTCAGTTAAAAATTCACGGAGATATTAATGTTTAAAATCGGGAGCATATTTCTGGATGTGTCTGAAATATGCAAAAAACGGCGTATCAAATATTAATCAAGATTTGCCCGACTGAAACATGCACTATCACCAGTAAATAAATGACACTTGACAAATTGTTTATTATGAAACAAAGTCTGTATTATTATCTGCAAAACAAGCAAGATTTTATTTGTCCGAAATCCGCGTGTGTTCCTAGCACGAATACGTTTCCTTATTTCACGAGACCACTGCATCGCGAAGGATCGTCATGGATCGTTCGTAGTTCTGAATTAGGGTATGCTGTAACAATGGAATTGTGAAGCTCTTCTAACTTCTGCAACGTTCTGAAATCTTGTTAAGAACACCCAAACTCTTTTGCCTTTTCTTAATCTTGGCAAGTTCAGAATAAACCGAGAATGAAACACAATCAAACCATACAACTCCATAGGACATAACAAGCAACTCCCCAGAGACATCCAACATTTTTGGAACAAAATGTAACAAAATAGTAGCGTTAATACTGTGATGTGTATTTGCAAAAACCAATATTATTTCCTTCATTAAAGAATAATATTCATCCTGCTCTAACCGAGAAATAATCAAGTCTGTTTTGAACCCACGAAAAACATAAAAACATTAGGCTATCTAAGAAAAATTTAAGCGCCTGCCTTGCATGACTTTCATGTACCTTTAAGTTTGTAAAGACCTATTAAATACTTTCATAATTTCGAACGTTCATATTTCAGGAAACAATGAGCTAAGACTTACATGTAAGATTTCTAAATCTACGTCATATGCCTTAGAAACCCTAACGACAATTCGCTGAAATACAAGTTAGCCTGATATCTCATTAAGCAAACAAACGCTGGAGTTAATATTTGATATGCCGATTTTCGCTAATTTTAGACACATCCCAAAATATGCTCCCAATTTGGAACATTAATATGAATTTTTAAGTAAAATACAACTGTAATATATCAAAATCTAAGTTAGTCCTTTCTCTAATTAATGCAAGTTATTTCTGTTTGATAGCTTTATTTGTTTAGAAGTTATTATAAATCAAACCGGAGTACTTTTTTTTGGGACACCCGGTATTATAATCATGAAAATAATTATCTTCCTTTGTCTCCAGAAGCTCTAATATTCATAAAAGCAACAATTGATATGTTAAATGTGAAACGTAAATCGCTTTAGGACAAGTACACAAATTTGGCTTAAATAAGGTTGATCGTGGAAAACAAACCCCATGAAGTCTTTCAACCCGGGTTGAAAATCAGCCCTGGTTCGTGTAAAGGTATAGCCTTAGATACTGTACATTAATTGAGATAAAAATTCGTTCTGTACAACTTTTTGTTTAATTGTACGTTTTAAACTCATTTAATGGTATTATTATGAGCGAACAATAGCGTTTCAACTACAATGTACAGTACATATGGTCCGCTTACCTGTAGCTGTCTTGATTTGTCGTACGTTATCTTCGATTTTTGGATCAATTTGTGCAGACTCTTCATTGGGTTTTATTTTCCCACGTAGTTTTTCCGATCCCTGTGGTAAAATAAACACATATACTGTATGGAAAATGAGATAAATATTAATTGCAAATAGTCAAGGTGGTTTTAACGAAGAATAAACAACACTAATTATAACAATGCATTTACCTGATTAATTAGATTTCCACCAAGCTCTGCACCTTTACTCAAACCCCATGAAATAAGAACAGCACCAACTTCAATTCCCTGTGTACAAAGAAAGCAACCCATGTTATAATTAATTTTCTTTTTTAAAAAAAAGATTAAAATATATATTTACCCTGGAAACCTTGACTCCCCAGGTCGTGCTCTGAAAAATATTAATATTAAGGTTATTATGTGATTATTACATAAGGTCATTACAGAAGGATAAATACAAAAAATGCAATCTGTCGATACACGACTCGGTTCAAGATTAGAGCAATAGTGTAAGTTTTGATAAAACATATACTGTACATATTAACATATACTGTAGAAGAAAAGACAAATAGGCCAGTACTGAACATATACAAGACGATTTACACAACACAACACAACACAACACAACACAACACAACACAACACAACACAACACAACACCACGAAGTAACAGAAAAAGTTTCGAATCAGGGTATCATTGCATGCAGTTGAATGATAGGAGAGAATCTTGAACGGTCAGATAGAATGATAATGTGGCTGAAACTGGATGATTTAAATATATGGGTGTCAAAGTAGTCAACTATATCCATTCATTCATTCATTCATGTTTACATGTATAAAGCCAGAATAGAGCTGTTATATCTTTATATATCAAACATATTTTGTCCTCTAGATGTGTAAATGCAGAATAAGGTCATTAAAGGAATATTTTGCTAAATTGAACCAAACCAACCCCATGACGGCTAATATTTCAAGCAACCTTCAGCTTACTCAATCCAAATTGCATGTCTATATTTTGACTATACGTAAAACACAAATGAAGTTTGAATTTTCAATAACTGGTTAAAATGTAATTTTATTCCGACTTATAGAACACGTCATTGGGGGGTACGCAGTTCAAAATACAAACTGACCTAATGGAATCGGCCAAAATAGATAGAATAGTTGAAAACTTTGAACAGGAAGTTTAAATGTTACAGCTGAATATGCCAACTGAAACGTATATTGTATACCACCTGTACTTCTTCACTGGACGGCGCAACAGCTTCATCATTCACTGGAACTAATGATGTTTGTGTCTTAGGCTGCTCTGCAGGTGGTGCTGTTGGAATAATAGCTGATGGTTCTGCAGTATCATTTTCCTGACTATATGCAGGGGTATAATGTCTATAATCTGAATAGCACTTTAAAATTCTTTCAAATCGCTTAATTTGATCCTCGCTTGTGTCTGGAGAGAAAACTAGCCCCACTGTTGGGAACTTTCCTTCAGCCAAATGCGATGAATCAGATTGTTCACTGTCCAGATTTATATCGGGAATCATAAACGTTCTGTCTTCGGTTTTTAACACTGGCGAACGTCCTGGGACCAATGGAAATACCCACGATCCACATTGTAGAAATACTGATGGATTGCTCGAATCTAAAAAGTTGAGACGACTTAAAATAGACAGAATTACCGCAGTATGACTATAAGACCTATAACGGAGGTTATCCCTTTTTGTTGCAATCTTGTACCATGATGGTTCTGGGTACGATATTGTTCTAATTCTTGGCTTAGTCTCACAACATATGGGTATTATCGCCAATTAGATTTTACTGTGCACTTGTACAATATATGCTGACATGGCAACCGATTTAATAAACATTTTAAATTGTACAAAACTAACTATTTCATCATGGCACAGGCAGAAAATCCTTTGTAATATCAGGGATGATTTAACTGAACTATTCAACTACACTATCCGTAAATTTCAAAGAGTTGAATTCCAATGGTTGTATTGTGCCTCGATTTACTAAAAACGATCAAAAACGGTGACAGAAGAACACTTTTGGAGCTGATTAAACTTCTTACCAGTTACAATTTAAGTAAAATGTAATGCATAGGGTTATACTGTACGACTATTAACTGTGTTATTCTCTCGTTCAAGGTACTGTAACAACAAGAAAGCAGTAAGGAATTAAAGCTAGAAGCCTAAAACATTCCTGATTACACACCTGAAGAGTCATTTACCAGTTGCAATGCACGAAGAGTTTGAGGCTGATACAGAGTTGTTACATCGCCTTCTTTTGATACAAAAAACATGTTCACATCTTATAAGAAAAAGAGATGTAATATCAATATTTCTGATTATCATAACTTACATTTAAATGTTTTACACTGTTTTACACAACATGCAAATTTTAGATTGAACTCAATTTTAGTGATAGAAAAAGGGAGAAAAACAAGTCAGATGTAAATGAAACAGTTATTAAAAGATGTACTAAAAGGTCCAGACAAACGAGGGGGCAATAAGAAATGGTGGTAACAGTAATGTTCTACATGATGGAGAAGTCGGAAAAGATTAACGATGGACGACAAAAAACAAACGAAATACAGTAGGTGCAGGCACACTTGACGTTAAGAAGGGTTATGGCCACATAGCGTCAGAAATAAGTTAGGACCGTGCGAATGGGATATCTATGGAGGGGGGGGGGGGGGGGGGTTACTTGGATCAGATGGAGTTGGGAAGGTCGAATAAGGAAACATGGGAGCATAAGGAACAGAAACATATGGTGGTGGTAGATAAGGTGGTAGAGGACGAAGTGTGAGTGGAGGAAGATGTTGCAAAAGTGGCGTTAGGAAACGGGTCATTATGAAGTCATAGGGAAAGGTTCTGTGACGAAAATATTATAGATGGTTGATAGAGGTAAACATGGTGGGAGAAAACATCAGAGAGAAATAGATGGTAAATGAAGAGATATTGAACTAGTTGGTGTAGGAAGAAATAGTGAAAGGGAAGACGAGTTTGTGAAAAGAAAGGGAAATAAATAATTTTGTGTTTTTAATTTAAATCAAGGATCACACAAGAGGTTTTTGATAATACTTTTATTTTAGCTACGTTTCGGATAGTTTACTATCCGTCCTCAGGCTAACAAATTGTTCTTACGAAATTGTTCAAAAATTGTTCTTTCGAAAGGGAAATAGTGGAGAAAACCAAAGAGAAAAGGATAAGTAATAAAAGTAACTGAGGAGATACAGAAAGACGTATGGACGAAAGATTTGGTGAAGCCAATAAGATATACTGTATATAGTTGAAAATATATTGAAAAAAAAGCGATGGTGGTATTAAAAAAGATGGTTGTGGAAAAGATGGTGGAGGGTCAAAAAGAATGAAATAATTACTGGAGAGATACAGAAAGAGATGGGGAATAAAAATGATGGCAGTTAAATGTGGTAGAAAGATAGATGTTAAAATAAGAGGTATTGAAAGACATGGTAAAGGAGATGCCACAAAAAATGGTAGAAATAGAGCCGATAAAAAAGTGTTGAAAAGAAAGAGCAGTGGAGGAAGAGACCATTAACGAATAGACGGTTGAGACAGTACAGGAAGAACTTATGCGAGTGAATAGTGAAATAAAAATATAAAGAAAAAATTAGTAAGGTGATAAAAAAAGAATGAGAGAGGTCGAGGTGAGGGATGACTAAATATATACATAGACTACTCAGAAGCCCGATTGAGGCGATTCTGTTGAAGCACATTACGAAATTCCTACTACTAATCTCTAAATGCGAAAATCACTATTAATCTCTAAATGCGTCAGTCGGTATTCTTTCATTTTCTGAGATTAGGAACAGGGTCAACAACAGGTTTTGCGTCCGCGGATTAACGTTTACTTTGGTAACGGGAGGAGAGGAATAAACATGACAAGATTCGCGTGACACAAGATGAGAAGTATTTATGACAAACGTGCAGAAATCAAAGTAGCTAATTTGAACACAGGTATTTAGTGCGTTCAAGAACTCTGTTGAGGACACTCAACAGAGTTCTCCTATGGTCACCAAAACTAGTGTATTGCAGACTTGCACATACGATTCATAACAGAAAATAATTCCCTTGCATCTTCCCAACTCTGTACATTTGGTTGATCATTGTTGACCTCGACTGGAATATAACTATGAGGAACCCTCTTTTGAGAGTTTACATGAATTGGTGGTGGTGGTCTCGCGGGTGCCCTTTGAATTGGTGGTGGTGGTCTCGTGGGTACTCGTTCTTTTACGTCTGAGTTTAAAACTTTTAGTCGGTCCTCAACTTGAATCTTTAACCTACATTTGAAAACATTATTCTGATCGAGGCAGTGAAAGTATATTGAAGGGCTTAAGCATTAACCGATTTATATGACAGTACACTAATAAAAGTTAATGAAGTCTAATCTGCACATATAGGTTTCCCGAAAAGGTAGCGTTGCATCATTATGTATATTATTTCTCCAAAGTTGGCAAAACAAATATGTGCGGGGTGACGGTTACAGCCCGATGTCACAAGATAAAGCTCTTTGATTGGATGGCTAAAGCTGACTGAAATCTTGCCAATCAGAGAGCTTTATTTTGTGACGTCGGGACGGCAGCTGTCATCCCGCATAATTTGAAAAAAATTGATTAAATTGAGTAAAATAATTTATGCATTTCGGCAAAATTTACTCGATTTAATGTGGTGAAAAAACAAAAAAATTCAATGTAGGAATGTTAAAGGTATGTCTGACTATTATGTTTTTAACGAGTTTCGAGTTTATGTACAAGTTTTTCGTCATTTAGTTGTTGTATATACAGTGCTAGATCGGTATTTTCTTGCCAACCTTGGGAAAATAATATGCATAATGATAAAAGGCATGCACTGTGTAAGATGTACTTCATGTAATACGAATTATAGAGGTCTTAGTGTAAATTAATCAAGCAAGAATATAAGCATTGTATTTAACGCAATTTTATGAGATTTGTTTTAAATAAAAACCTTTTCGGGAGACCTATGATCTGCATATAGTTGACAGCCTCAACTTTACATTCTGAAGGAAAACTTTTCAGCTTTAGACCTTTTGAAGGTGCTTTTCAATATAGCATGTAAATTAGAGTGTTTCTTCGATCTCAATGACCATAGTTAATAGAGGAGATGGTTTGGAAACTCGTTAGCATTACAATAAAATCACAATAAACCTCATTATCTATGTTGTTCAGGTTTATGCAAAAATGTGGTCTTTCATCGTCACGTGTGTATTGTATTTTTCTCAAGTCAACCAATAGGAATGTTCAAAATGTCTTATTGTTAGAGTCATGCATGGGCAATTGGACAAAACCGTCGCTATTGGCTGGTTGAGCAAAAATACAATACGCACGTGACGATAAAAGACCACATTTTTGCATAAACCTGAACAAAAACATAGTGGTTTATTGTAATGCTAATAAGTTTCCAAACCATCTCCTCAATTAACTATGCAATGACAGAACTTCGAATAACATGTTCTACCTACTTTTTGAGTTTTTCATGAAGTTGTTTTGTCTTTTCAGCATCACGAGAATTTTCAGAAATCTTCATAGCTAGACCAACATCTATACTTCGCAAAGCTGAAATAAATTGCAGATCGATACTCATTTTGAGACGGCAAAATCCATATAAACTAAACTAAACTTATTGATATTGACTATTGTGAGTATTGGAAACTAAAAGCGAAAATTAAAAAAAAATCTAGAACAAAACACAATCCGGACGGAGATTAGCCTCTTCAAAACCAGGATAAGGATAAAAACAAGACATATATGAGTTTTTTTTATTCGATTTTGATGCAAAATCATCAGATCTAGAATAACTAGTTGCAATATACGCATTTATGCTCGTAAGCATGGTCTTTTTACATACAAAATAGAGTGACATGTACGCTAAAGACCCACTTTCAGGGAATAATGGCCGATATGTGGCTGTATTGAGGACATGACGGTTTAAAGTCCTTTGGGACTTTCATTTCTATTGACATTTCTATTTACTAGATCATGATCAGTTACTCCATATAGTGGCATGCAGGCCTGGCAAGCTTTTTATATTCAGCCGGATCGGATATACTTTAATTTGTTATTAATCGGACATTTTGATATACAGTATAATAATACCGTATATCAAAATGTCCGATTAATAACAAATTAAAGTATATCCGATCCGGCTGAATATAAAAAGCTTGCCAGGCCTGCATGCCACTATATGGAGTAACTGATCATGATCTAGCAAGAATCTACAGTTATATACTATAACAGCTTTCTATAGCGTGTGGTATTAACACGCTACATAGCCGACATACTCTAAAGCAATATTATTCCAGAACTAACCTTTATTATAATAAGTACTTGCTTTTTCCTTATCACTGTTTTCATCGGACGTTATTGCTTTACCTACGTTCCTAACAAATCACAAGGCAGTGCGTCAATGTTAGTTCACTAACTGAATTTATGGCGCCATTTACTCATTCAGTTCCAAAATACAATCACGTACGCCTCGTACATACAATATGGATTAGCTTGAAAACGGATTTTTTTGTGTTTATAAAGAAAATCCGCGTCCACATAGCAAACCTAAATCGTTTTGGACTATCCACAAGAATATAGCATGCGTTGCCGGCGGGGAATGCGTTGCATGCCGGAGGGGTTGGAGAATTGAGGCGCGGGCTGCGAGACAGGCGAGGCGCGGGAATAGGGAAAATGCACTTCACCTCCCTAATTTTTGGCTGTAATTTGGATGTATTGTGCTCTTGATTTACTGCCTGCTCTACACCAGATCGCGGAACTGCAAGTTTGATTCTTGTTAGATGGCCAATAGTTGTATTTTACGCAATTGTTCTCAGTTCAAGGTTTTCACTTGAAATTCCATTTTAATACAAAACAGATGCGAGATTTTCTGCAGTTTTGGTGAACTCACACACATGATATGAATGGAAGTTTTAGAGTGAACAAGTTTTTGAAAGCAATTTTTTTAACAACGTACTTAATTAATCCTGACTACTCGCACTAAGAATTAGAGATAATAGAATGTAAATGCCCGTTTATACACGTGCGATTTTTGCTGCGATTTTCGCCTTTTGGAGGATCTGAAGGAGTCGATTACTTAATGATGTTGTTATGAGATTTCATAACCTGGAACATTTATAACTCATCCACTCCTTTACATCCTCTAAAAGGAGAAAATCGCAACTAAAATCGCAGCAAAAATCGCCCATGTAAACGGGCCTTAAGATTGACTTTAAGGTGGCTCCCTAGGGTTTTTTAATTTACTACACTATAGTATTCAGGAGACGCCTGTTTCTTTACTTTACATGATATGAAGACGAAATTTATTGGACACATTGACAATGTTCTCCTGAACATTGCGAATTGCTACTTTTGTGTTAAAAATATGTTGTCATGGCAACAGCATGCTTAGAATAAAGATCAAAAATTGTCTTTTTCAGGTCATTTTAAAAAGTTCCTTCGGTGAAATTTTTTAAAACTTTGCATAAAAGATAATACTTGTATAATGATTTTTTCCCCTCAATTTAAAAAAATTAAATCGATACGTTTCTTAGAAAATTTTAAAAAGTCAAAAATCAATATTAAACTGAATTTTCCCTTCGATTTAATTTTAAGAAAAAAGGATATTGCATTTGTTGTGCCAATATTAAAAAATGTGCAAAGTTTTAAAAAATTTTACCGAAGGAAAACAGAGAAATTTGGGTTTAATTTTGGCAATTTTTACGGATTTTTACGCGAACAATTTAATACCCCAACTGACATGTACAGTACATGCATTCTGCATAAAACAACAAGGCATGACTTTTTCGAAATAACAAAATATAAATTATGTTCGATATACTGTTTATAACTGTGTCGGTTAATGGTCAACTAAGCGTGGATTATACATGTAAAAATGGCAAAGATATTTAGGTAATTACTGGTTATGACTTCTTGGTATTAATTTGAAAAATGTTTGTCAAAATTCGTCCCGTGCGAGTACTATCGTCGGATGTTTTCGCAAAATGCCCATTCAAATTTCAGTTTTTATAGCGGTATGTTTGGAGTTTCGGCCCTGCTCATTTCACCCGTAGAGGGCTCATTATTTAAGTCATCTTTATTGTCATAAGTGCTGCTAGATTGTGGAGAAAACACTGCAAATTCTTGAGGAAACTTTATATCCCAATGTTCACGATCGAACCTCGCGTACGGCGGTTCAAAAAACATCCAGAATACCGCTTGAAAAAAAACAAGTTTACATTATCTTCTTTTGAAACATCACATCCAAGTATCGTTTTGGCTTTTAGAACTCTTTTGTGCTTTCAACTAAAGTAAAGTTCGCATTTTTGTTTCAAAAAAGAGTTCCATATAAAACACAACCACAGAGTAGATGCAACGTTCGTTCGTATTTTGAAATCACACGAGTTTTAGTTTACATATATACGAAGAACGTAACCCCCGGAAATAAAACCCTAGGGAGCCACCTTAGACTATGTGCACACGGTAACGTTTTCGAGCGTTTTCAGCTGTAACGTTTTCAAAAAGTGTCGTTTTCAAGCCGTGTCCACACGAAAACGGATGAAAACGTCATCTTATGACGAAAACGTTCTCAATGCTAAAAACGTTTTTGGACAAGCGTTTTCACGTTGAAACGCTAAAAATCCAAGATGGCGGCTTAAAATCAAAATGTTATATTTTTGTTTCCTGGAAGCTTAAGATCTTTCATTGGATCATTAATTCTTAAGTTAAAAACTTTAGCAACAAATAAAACAAAATATATAGCCTTTCAAATGTATAATGATTTATGAACGATTTAAAATGCGGTTTGCTTTCGAAGAAGCGACAGACTTCGTATCGGTGACGCTAAACAGTACATATAGAACTGTTTACTTTATGATGAGCAGAGAACATTTTAAGAAACTCGTTGACAAGTAATGACTTTATCTGGTGGAAAATGAATGGTGATAACAAGCCGCTAGAGATGGAATTTTTATCGAGACATACATTTGCATCTCGTGAAAACGTTTCCGTGTGGACAGAGCGTCAAACTGACAAAATTGGAAACGACGTTTTAGAAACGCTCGGAAACGTTACCGTGTGCACATAGTCTTAATTAGTAATAAAAAATTTGTGGCAAAATTAAAGAATGTTTGAGTAGAAATTGGGGTCCAACTCAATTTTAGCTCGGACATACCGAGGTTCTGGCCGGTCAAATTATTCAGCTTAAAGCAAAGTAAAGTATACCCCTAAAAATGTGACCATTTTCCCAGTATAGCAGTACAAAAAGCCTTACTGTAATCAGTAATTAAAAATTCCTTCACATAAAACACATAAAACAGCTTGTACTGTGCTAAAAGCATGGTCTTAGCTCTTAAGCCAAAGGCGTGGCCATGGCCCATGGGCTTTGTGACGTACTGCGTGCGAAAACTGGTGTACATTGAGTTGTTTTCCTGCAAAATACTCGACAACATGCATGTTATGGTTCTTAATTATAATACTGTACTTGACCACTTTATTTTGATTATTATTATATAATGAAGATTAGTTTGTTCTTTTACCGAAAGTGATCGGTCAAAATGACCGGCAAGGTAAGAATTTGACCGGACAACTCCGCATTCTGGCCGGACATTGTCCGTTGACCGACCGTTATTTCGCGCCCTAGGCCTGGGGCCCAGTATTCAGTATTTGAATTAGTTTCTGGCACCAGTACATCCTCGGTCCCAGGGCCTCACGGCTGACACTGCGTTGCCGGAGTGTCAGCCGTGAGGCCCTGGGACCGAGGATGGCACCAGTATACAGGAAGAAATATCGAGATAATATTGCCATAACTGTTTTTTGGCATATAGTTTGTTCAACATGAAAACTCTTAAATTCCTGATTTTGAAAAGTAAAAACAATATGGCATCGACAATATTCCATGCAAGTAAAACAGTTAATACAAGATCAGGATCAATGATTCCTGTATACCAGAAATGTTAATTGGTATTTCAGTATGACTGAAAAACTCATGCATATACATCGATATTGGATTAAATACCAGCATTTTCAGCATATCAGCTACATGGATTGAACAGCCCTACATAATCCCCGAGATAATCCCAGCTTAGACAACTTGAATATCAATCCAGTCTTTGAATGTCTCAATAGAAGATGTGAAAAGAATGACACAATTCACCAATGATTATATATGTCACACATCTCCCCAAGACCTACCTGGAAGCCTCATTATCATGATTCATATGAAAGCAAGTTTGCAAGGCAAGGAAGTATAGTCATGACATAATTATTGAAAAGGTGTATTAAAAGCTTATTTTGCGGCATTGATTACAAACATCATAATTAATTCAACATACAACTCTGTGAGAACAAGATTTAATATCGAAGGGAGGGTTCAATTATATGTAACAGCTAGCTATAGTGCAGTGTGAAAATCATTGACTGAAACTCTACGCATTAGTCAATAACATTTGGCTATAGCCTTGAACCACTTCCAGTGTGTAAACACACCTTTATTCCTAGTGATCAGCTTAACAAGTACATTCTAACACCTATTTTGTAATCTTGCATGCCAATTAATTAATGGCCAATGACAAGTATTTTGTGAACATGTATTTGTATGGGAATAAATTGCCATTATGTGGTGACCATGCGTAAGTGACACGAAAGCTGCAGACGGAAAGAGATACAACTACCTGAAAAATACAAGCAGAACTTCAATGTTCCACTTTATCGTAACTACTTACACTGGCACATGACTGTTTGAGATCGATCTCAAACATGGATCCAGGGTGCATTTTAAGTGAAATATGCTCGACCTTATAATAATCCGAATATCAAAATGTCTGCAAAGTGGGCTTCCTGGCATTTTTAGCCTCTTAGAGGAAAGTACATTTATTACACCGAGGGAGGGGGATGAAGATGTCTTGAAAAAAGCTCATATTTTTACAGGGCCCCTGTTGAGGTTATCGGTAAATTTCGATGCCCCCCCTCCAAGTTTTTAAAATTTTCAATGCCCCCCCCCTCTAGAATTCGGAATCGAAGGAGTACAATCCGGAATTCTCTCTTATCATAGATACAATTTGCAGTTCCTCAAGATGTCTGATATACTCAAGCATGTGCTTCTCCTCAACAAAACTACCGATCTGCTGCTTCTTTCACCTCACTAGCGCCAGATGAAATGGCACCGTCTTTAAAACATTTTAAATTGGCTCTAGGGGTGAAATTATCAACAGGTTGTTGTTGTCCATCATTCAGCGTATTCGGAGTCTTGAACACGTTCATGTAGTGGCCAGGATTTCCTGGATCAGGGTAATGTGCTGGAACCTTACAGAATGTCGCCCCCACCCAACGTATCTACCGGCATCTGTTGCAAATGTCTTTGCATGCCTGTCAAAAATGCATGCAAAAGTGCCAGTATGCTTCAATTTCTTTAATTTTCATCCCGTTTGTACTAAATATCCCATAAACATAGAACATATCATTCTTACAAATCGTATGCTTTTTTGTTTTTGGAACTGCTACTTTTTGGCAGGTAAATTACTTCACAAACCTGGCGCCAAAAAATTTAAAATAAGCTATAGATGATTTCATGTATCCATTTAGAAGAGCAGACTAAGGATATCTTAAAACTGAAATCGGTTTCGAATACAACCATCAGGGACGTAGCAAAGCATCTGACGTTTGGGGGGTGGGGGATGTCAGAGGATTATACGTGTAATAATTATAATAAAGCTTTTTGTGATTGATTGGCACTCTCATACTAAGTTTTGGGAGAAAAGGGAGGTCTGGGGATCCTCCCCCAGAAAATTTTTACATTTTTGAAGCTCTAGGACTGAATTTCTGGCGTTTTCTAAAGCAAATTTCGCAAACAAATTGCATGTAAATTGACTGTATTTTACAAAAATGGTTATCATTTCACAAAAATAATTACTTTATTACGCAAATTTTACCTGAAAATGTCAAAATTTTAACTTGAATTTTACATGATTTCTGTCTGAATTTCACAGTAGGGGGAGTTTTACACCCTCCTCCCACAACCCCCAGTTGCTACGTCCCTGACAACCATTCCTTGCGAAGATATGACTTGAATTTCTAAAAATCCGCCATTTTGTTCTATTTTTAGTGACAATATGGCGGATTTTTCGACATTTGTATCGCTATATCTTACCATAAAATGGTTGTATTTAGAAACAGATTTCAGTTTAGTTAATTAAAGTACCCTTGGTCTGCTCTACAAATGGATTCAGTAAAATCATCAATAACTCATTTTAATTTTTTTGGTGCCACGTTTGTGACGTAATTTACCAGCCAAAAAGTAGCAATTCCAAAAACAAAACAAAAACGATTTGTAAGAACGATATGTTCTATATTCATGGAAAATTTGGTCGAAACAGAATGAAAATTTCAGAAGTTGAAGCATATTGGTGCTTTTGCATGCATGTTTGACAGGCGTGTTGCAGCCTTCCTTTACGTATTCCATGTGGAGCTCCCCCATGTCAGTTAATATAGAATAGACAGTTTGGAAATCATTACAATAGCAATATAACTCATTATCTATGTCGTAGTCAACGTTTATTCATAAATATATTCTTTCACCGTCACATATGTATTATATTTTTGCCATGTCCACCAATAGCAATTTTCAATTTACCCTATTGTTTGAGTCATGGATAGGTAACTTCCCTAAAACATTGCTTTTGGTTAGTCGGGCAAAAATACAATACTCATGTGATGGTAAAAGACCAGATCTATGAATGTTATTCTAATGAGTTTCCAAACCATCTATTCTATTATAAACTATGGTGGGAGTGAACACTCCAGGCCCCTGCTAGACCAAAACTTTGAAAAGTTTAGAGCCTCCCCCCCCCCCCCCCCCTCAGTATAGTAGAAGAGACTTTCAAGAGCCCCCTCTAATGCCAGAAAATATTTAGGTGCCCCTCCTTACGACATCTTCCTGCCCCCTGGCATAAGGGGCCGGACCATTAGATATTTGAGAAATACCAAAAAAAAATTCACACACAGAAAAAATCCAGAAAAAAAATATCGTGCACAACAAACCTATCGAAAAAAATCGAGCAAGAACTAGGGCTGATTTTTAAAATCGTAATGTAATTATTCTAAAACATTAAAACGGTGTTTTTACGACAGTCGGAAAAATTTATGCCTTCCTCCCCCCCCCCCCTTTTTCCGGGAAACATTTTTTAGGTCACCTAAAAAAAATATCATGCAAAGGAATGTTGTTGAAAAAAAAATTCTTGCAAGCAACTGGGGGATGAAAAAAAATTTGTGCACAGAAAAATTGCCCCCCCCCCTCAAATATCTAATGGTCCGTCCCTAATAAATATGCTTTCCCTTAAGGTTATTTCCCGAAGCCTGTGCCTATTATTTATATTATTTTTAATATTAATTGTAATTTTACCATGTAAAATGTATTAAGGTACAAATAAACTATTATTGTTGAACATCTTCGGCATGAGTTTGGCAAATACAATACTATCTAATATACATTAGTTAAAGATGATTTCCACTCCGGATCCATTCTGCACATATCAGTTCTGCTCATAACAAAGGGGGACCCATATATATAAACATTGCCCAAATTTTGCATCTTTCAAACTTTTTTGAATTGAAATGTAGAGTTTATATTCATTTACAAGCATAGCAAACCAGAAAAGTGTTAGATATTCAGTTTAGTATGTCATCTTTTACAAATAGCAGTTCAAAACGTAAACAAAGTTCACACATGCGCACAGGAGTAGACATCATCTTTAATATTGGTGTATCTTCAGCATAGAGGTTACATGGAATGACCACTATCATGCAAATATTTCTGACATGCTCATGTGGTTATATGGATGTTCATGAGGATTTGAAATGAAAGGTTACTATAATTTAATGCCTCATTTGAACATGAACAGCATGCCAAATATTCATTGTCAGTGTTGTTTTATCACAGACACAGCTGGACTGTCAGTAAATTATCTTAGCTAGGTCTTAATCTATGATAATTAAAATGGAAGAATGGAAGGAATAAATATAAAAGACCAAATATTACATTCTGATTCTGGCAATCTATTTAAAAACAACCAAATACACAAGACAACTAATAGACAATTGTTGTTTTATTGTGCTATATAGCATTATTTCCTCAAATACAGTAAAAATAAATATATAAAATTACATATATATGTCACAAATATCGACAAACAAACCTCGTTGCTTGATCATAATGTGATTTAATAAGAACTTCTGTGGCTTTTTTCTCTGTCTCAGCTGTCGCCATTTTATTTAATATCCCCGATAAAACGTTTACTGTAAATTAAGCAAATATTTTATATTTTCTACCATATTTTGTCATTTTTGTGGTTTACAAATTTTGTTTTCATTTAACCTCACGACTTCCGTCATTACGTCATCTTTTCAAAACAGGAAGTAAAACTATTTTAAGTTAAAGTGGCTCCCTACTAAATCAATAATTTGACTGTTACGCGTTTTTCATAGCAGTTTTTCACGACTCTCGTCTATGCATGCGTTCACTGGACGAATTTAGACTAATATGCCAACGGTTTTATGTCAATGGTTTTATTCATGAAGTCACCCCAACCACTATCGACAGCCGTCCTTTCACGTTTATTGTTTCTTTTTCGGTGTATTCATAAGATATTGTCAGAAAAGAGCTTTTCCAGATGTTATATTAGTAAGTAAATATACTTTGTAAATATAAGTTTGAATATAATTCAATAAAAATGTTGTGCTTGTATCCCTATCAATCAAATACAGTATAAAGGGCAAACGGATCGTATCGAAAAAATGAACCGGTGATTTTTACGTGTCAAGTTGTCTTATTTTAGATTTGCCAAGATGATTCCGAAATGTCAAGACTTTTGAACGAATTTTCCACCATATGTTTTACATATTAAAGAAACGTTACAGCCTACAACCCCCAACCCCAAATTTTCTCCTGACTCAAATCAACATGCAAGGCCGTAGCTAGCATGTATAGCTGGGGGGGGGGGGGGGGGAGGGGGAGGGGGGTGTAGGCCAAAAATTTCCGAATGACGAAGAAAATTTCCGAATATTTCATGGCATACGAAGCCACGAAGGTGTTTGCTATCCGGAAAATAATTTTATTAAGCGGCTACATTATCCATGACAAACCGCAAAGAATCATATTAACTATATACTCTTTCCTGCAATATATAGTTAATTAAATACGCCTTCGCCCATTTAGTTCTACTAAATTGTAAGCAAATTGTAAATTTCGACATACTAAAACTCTATTAACAACTAGTCGAACCGACTTGACCACGTAGCTCAGTTGGCAGAACATTGGACTAGTATCCCAAAGGTCGCGGGTTCGACTCCCACCGTGGCCAAGCAAACTTTTCAGCTTGCCCGCTGTGGATGCATACTCAGAGTAACGCCAGAGCTCTGGAGTAACGTCACAAATATCATACTAAAACTCCGTTTTCTGACCATCAGAATCTGTCAAAACTTCCCCAAAGTCCAGGAAATGGCATTTCAGAGAATCTAAATTTAAAAATTTCCTCGAGCCTTCGGC
>CACRXK020004563.1:4654-31124 GCA_902702795.2 Paramuricea clavata | reverse complement strand
ACCCCCAAATATTTTGCACCCCCAAGTTTCCAACCTCTGGTTTCCCACCGCCCCTAGAGAAATTTTCACACCCCCCCCCCCCAACAAAAATTGGGATAAATGAAAGTAGATTTTGAACTAAGGCCTGTTTTATACGTCGAATTTTGGTAGCGTCGAATGCAATTCAAACAATAGATAATGAATCATAAATTAGCTTTATCATCTCATTATATATTGTCTTAATTGCATTCGACGCAACCAGAATTCGACGTATAAAATAGGCCTAAGTAAGACTAAAAACAAGGATTTTGAACCAAATCAGACCAAAAATCTGGGGGCTTTGTCCCATTACTTCCATTAGTAAATGTGCCCCTAGAACCCTGCTGCAGCTTGCTCTGCGGCTATACGCACCCTGTCTCTCACATACCCTCCTCGGCACCTCTCCCCCCCCCAACAAAATCTGACGTTCTAACGGCCGTAACTAAAAGTAATACTTACATTCACAGAAGGAGCTGGCTTGATGGAGTTGTGTTCATTCTGGACTGGGATAAATAAGCTGCCATCAAGCACTAATGACGAAAGCATGCTGGTAAAGTTTGACGCGAGCATTGACCTTCCTATTGTGGAAACATGTTTTAACTCCATGACCATTCCATCTAAATTTGATAAGTTCGAAGATTTCGCCAAGATGATGGACATAGCAATCAAATATGGATCAAAGGGATTCAACTCTATCTAAATATTAACTGATAGAGCACTTGACATTGTTTCGAGTTGTCGCAATTGATGCGCGGTGTTTAACTTACAGTTAGTTAAAAACTATCGTGTCATTTTGTTCATGGTGTATTTCATGTTCTGTTCAAATAAGACACTCTTGCATAATATTGTATTATTTTTAGGTTATGTGATTTTAATGTTAAAGGTAAAATTTTTTGTTATAGGTTAAAATTAAAGTGATTGTTCAAAAGTTTCATCCTACGAACTTTATAATACTCCATATAAATTCACTACCCCTGCAGCAAGCAAGTCACAAAGTCGACTGCATCTATGTATTTTTCTACAATTTCATCCATACTCATTCCATCTTGGGCAGAGAACTGATAGATGTTTCCCATTTCTTCCATCTCAAGAGGGCACACGGTTTCTGGAACCTCTACTCTTTCTGATTCCAGCAATGGAACAGGCCCTTCGTAGTCCACCCCATAATTTAAAAAGTCGCCCTGAAAGAGAGATTACACTGACTTTATTCTCAAAAAATAAAATTTGATGACATACGGTTTACATAGCCATTAAAATTTTCAATTCAGTTATGTTTTACCTTATAATTTCCAACTCCGTCAAAATAATCAGATAAAAAAACTATACAGTACGCAAAGACGTGATTACCTGAAACACTTCCCTTGGTGCAGTTGAATCACTTCTGCAAACCATGTGAAGTCCTTTAACCCAGAGTTGTATTGGACTCATGTTTCGTTCAGTTCTTAAAGGATGGTGTATCCAGGCTTGTCTCCACGATTGAAGATGGTTGTTTTCAACCGGAAGAAATACAAAATGTAGACACCATAAATGCACTTCATTTTCATGATCAAGAATACCAAACCTCTCTAATGCATAAAATATGTCATAAAACAGGTAAAGGCACCCTTGGAACACATCTCTCTATGTTTCTATCCTCTGGTTATGAGTACTCCTACCTGTAAATGTCATTAAAAGTGTTTGTACATTAAAAAATAAGGATTTCCTTTGTTGATTTTATGAAAAAAAAGGTAATAATGCAGAGTACAGAAATTAGCCTTTCCCACGAAGGTTTAAATTCGCCATTTTTGGGTACTATTTTATAAAAACATGAAGTAGCTAAGCGATGTGAAACTAATTTTTGAAATTTGTAACTGTAAACAGATTTATGATTATACCGCATAACTATAGTTATAGAAAGGTCATTTTCAATGTTTACTATTACTAAAAAGGTTGCCACCCAAAAATTGTAGCTGGCGTGAGAAAAGCTAAATGAAATGCACATTTGCAATTCAATACCAGTTATCATGCTTCCGCGATCTGGCCCCCTCTGCTCATGTGTTAACATGTACCAAGAAACATCAACATTTTCCCCTCCTTTATCGGAACAGACTCGCGACGGTAGGCCATATTCATCAACAGCTCCCCAAAACAATTGGAGAACTGTATCAGCTCTGTTATTGTTTGACGTGTGAATGTAAACCGGTATCCTAGAGTAGCCATCTACACCACCATGCACAACTATCCTCCACCTGGAAAAAAATGGAAAATAGAAAACTTCCCTGTCATTCAACATTATTTATTTTGAGTATTAAGTAGTTGTACCGAATCAACTTGTGATGCCTGTCTATGTGCCAAAGAGCCAATGGCGAAAAGACGTTATACTTTCTTTTCTTTACTGCATTTTTCCATCATTGCACCGCACCATTTGGATTGGTTCTTAATGATTGTTTAATTTGCTCTCTTTGAATTCTGTAACCTTTGCTAAAAAGGGAGCCCTTCAACATTCGTATTCCAATGGAGCTGTTTTCATTCTGTGCCGCATTAACAAGTTCATCTAGATCTTCATCATTAATGTTGCTGTATTTAGCTAAATCAGGTACACAAATTATATTTAATTCATAATGCAATCAAGCTTGTAAGATTGGACCGTTTCCTCGGTTGGTCAATCCTGGCTTAAACTACTCCATTTCACATGTGTTCTCAGACATTTGCAAGTGGAGGTTAATGTTGCATGTATGATGTATTTGTTAATTTATATCGACCTTAATGTTTATTGGTCGAAATTTGTAGGCGATAATATGTACATTTAAGATGGAGTAATACGAGCAACAAAATCTCTACTTAACATGCGTTGAAATCAGGTTTTGTTGCAAGTTGCTGCAATTTTGTTGCTTGAATTACTCCAGCTTTTATACCTAAACGTGCAACGCAACAATGTTGCACAGGAAAATCACTGTGCCTGTAATATGTTGCCCGCATTTGCTCACCTTTAATGCTTAGGTCGAATGCAGCGAGCCTTCTTTCTACTGTACGCTGCCCAACACCCAAAATGCTACTCATTTCTTTGACAGTAAAACCCTGGTCAACTAAAAACGATAATTGCTCCTGCGATATAGAAATTCTAGGTCTTCCACGACCGGAACAAATAACGTAAGGGTGATACTGCACATCAACATCTCGGCTTTCGACCATTCGTTCCGACATTCTGTCTAACTGTTGATACACTAACGAGAATGCATTTATTACTTCCTCTGGTAAACCCAAAGTTACACTCATCCTATTCACGTAGTCTAGTCGTAGCTTCATCAGATCAACATTTTCATTATTCACTCCTTCGGCGATATCTCTAATGACCCAAGCAATTTTGACATGTGTTAACTCTTGGTCTTGCAGGTTTGCCATGTTTGATTTATATATGACGTAATTATGACAAGTTTGTATTACGTAATTTTGGCGGCTTTTGTACAAGCAGCGGCAAATATCGCAATTTTCAACTTGACAAATCGCAATTTTCAACTTGACAAATTGCAATTTTCAACTTGACAAATCGCAACTTTCAACTTGCAAATCGCAACTTTCAACTGTGCAAATCGCAACTTTCAGTATAGCAAATCGCAACTTTTGATATTAGATTTTTTTCACCAAGTTCATTGTTGCATGCAGGAAAGTCGTTAAATGTTTGTGTGGTAAACAATTGTCAAAGAACTTGACAAATTGCAACTTTCAACTGTGCAAATCGCAACTTTCAGTATAGCAAATCGCAACTTTTGATATTAGATTTTTTTCACCAAGTTCATTGTTGCATGCAGGAAAGTCGTTAAATGTTTGTGTGGTAAACAATTGTCAAAAGCCATATGAAAAATTATGGGCAAAATTAAATGTTGATTCCCCATGTTAAAAGTCGAATTGCAATATTGATTTTTGGCGGTGATGGAACGCCATACAGTACCACTGCCAGATTTGTCAATGCGATGATTTCAAGTAAATGTATATCCCGGAATAACAACTTGATTGGAGGTTGAATTAGTAAGCCAAGTTTCTGTTACGGCAATGACAGAGAGTGGAGTCTGCAGACTAGCTAGCATTAATTTAAACTTGTCAAAATTTCTGATTAGACTATGTGCATTTAACTGCATGATAGAAAAAGTCGGACTGTGTGACTCAGCTAATACTTTGGCATTAATTTCTTCTTCTGTAAAATAATTACTAGTAGGAATATTGACAGAGAAATTAGTGTCTGGATCAAGATAGTTAACAAAATTGTTATTAAAATTAGCTTGGTTAGTAGGATTGAATATAAGAGTTTCTAAGCGGTCGTTATCATAATTTATTCGGCCATGGGATAGTTCATAAAGCATTAAATTGAAAGAAGCATTATCCAAATGATAAAACGGCAGGTTTGATGAAGTATTAGTTTATTATTATTAGTTTATTATTATTGGGTGTGAATCTTCAGCTTTTCGCAGATAGATGGTTGAGTTCTTAATCCAACAGAATCTATACGCATACTGTTGTTGGAATTTCTTTGCTTCCGTTAAGAGCTTTTGCACTTTTGGAGTGAGGTGATCATAGACTCTGGCATTTAATATTTGCTAGCGTCTTGTCTGTGGATCATAACTTGTTCTTTCATACATCTTCTCGTAAATTTACAAATTATGGGCTTATGATAAGCTGGATTTCTAGATGGGACTCTGTGTGCAATATCAATGTCTTGTGAAGTAATATCCACACCCATTTTTTGAAATAATTTAACACAGAGATTAGAAGTTTCTTGTGCTGATTCTTTTGATTTCAACTCTGGTATTCCGATGATCTTTACATTGTATTGATAACTATATCGTTCAATATTATCAATCGCTTCGCCAATTTCATCTACTCTGGCTGTCAGGTTATCGAGCTTCTTGTTTAGTTGAACAAACTCTTTTTGGCTTCGCGACGAAAGCTTGATAACTCATAGCCATTGCTTAAAAAATCGAGACTTTTATTCGTTTCGTTTGATATGCTTGAATGGACATCTTTTGTGTCATTGGATTGAGCAATACATCGCTCCAAAGTGGCTTCAAGATTCTTAAACTCCTTTCTCAGCATATTCACTTGTATCTTGAGCTCTTCATTTTCTAACTTTAGCGATTTAACTGTATCAGGCATGATACAAATTATACTTGAGTATTAAACATCCAATATTTCAATTCTTATTTGTAAAATGTTATTTGTATATACGTAGTAAATACGGAGCTCAAAAATGCGCGTCTGAACTCGTTACATATAGTATAGTATAATTCACTGACTTGACTATCAAAAGTTTTCACGCTGTCTGTTATGCTGCACACTGTCTGTTATGCTGCACACTGTCTGTTATGCTGCACACGATATTATTAGTTACACTGGACAATTCACCTACTTTAATTTTAGAGCTCAATACTTGATAAAATTCCACTACCTCATCACTGGACATTAGTTGAATTGTATCGTGCGAAGTATTCATTATCCTATCTGGCACATGTTTACCCCTGGGATGTACTACAATATGTGAGATATGTATGTCGTGTTAGTGAGAAGAATGTGGTTTAACCATACCCACATTAGCTGCAGTTATTTTAGCCAACTTACCATCAATAGTAACCTCAGTTCTGGCTGGAATCACTACATCCTCGTTAAGGTAAACCTCAATTGGACTATTATACTGCGACTGAAACAACAAATATGAGTCACCGCCTTGCTCAGTACCATAATCAGGTTTTTCAGTAGAAGTGTTCGACTCTACAATCCCAGATAAACCATTTGCATTTGAAAAAGCTCACATTTTCCCACGAGGTCCCTTCAGGGAATAGAAGCTAGTACCACCCGATATACCCCTTTGAATATCTAAATTATTGTTGACTAAAAAACCCCATCCTAATACGCAGTCAAACTGTATATCAGTACTAATAATAAACGGTATAGCACTATAGGTGTATCAACTACCAGTAAAATTAACATTAGCATTTATCTTACCAAAAATATTAAGTGAATCGCCCATAATAGAGTTGCATCGTTCATCAGTTTTATCTACTCTATTGCCTTCTAAGTCAATTATATTATAAAGATCTTGTCGTAAGAAAGATTTCATACAACCTGTATCAACTAAAGCATGCACACTAACACCATCTATATTACATTTAACAAAGGGATGTGTGGGTATTTAAATGTCATTTGGCTTGACTCGTTCATGAACGTCGAGGGGTGGGTGTCATTCCCACTTGTGACCTCAACCCCTGTTCGTTCAAAGGAAAATTATTTACACAATTTTTTGCAACATGCCCAAAACTTTGACAACTATAACATTGAATCAAACCTTTACTTGGTCATCGATTTCCACCTTGCTGTCGGCAGCGACAATTTCGGGCAAAATGTCCTGGTTGACCACACATATAGCATAGAGGCTCATCACTCCATCTTATTGTACTTCGACCACTTCCTTGGGTGTGTTAATAGTTGTTGCGGTTAAGGCTTCTTCCAAGTTATGTTGTTTCATCACCATTTCTTTTACCATGTCCACTAGTTCTGCTAGTTTATCTAGTTGCGCTGGAGTAGAAAACGAGCTGGACGCATTAAAGCGGGCTTGTTGTTCTGGTATGTCAGGTCATCTTGTAATAATTTTATTTTCATATCATCCGGTAATCCTTGCATGAATTGCTGTGTGAGTAACGCTTCTTTCGTGGGTTTATCAAAGATGGATCTGCTTTTTCTAATGCTTGTTCAATTTCCCACTTGTATACCACCTGATCTTCGCCTGGTCTTGCGACTCGAATTTGCGGTAATAAATCTCTCGATTGGCAGGTGGACATAAAGCTTCGTTCAGACCTTTTACAGCGTCCGGGTAAGTCTTCCGACCATTCTTCGACATAGCGTAAAAATGGGTCGTGGCAGGACCTCGAAGGAATGCTGGTAGTTTCTTTACTCAGCCGGCTAGTTTTATGAATTAGCCAGTCATTTTAGTTGTTAGCCGGTCGTTAGCTGGTCGTTTTAATATACATTTGTATTGCTAGCCGGTCGAAATGTTGCAAAACAAAATTCATTTGACACTTAGAAAAAATCCAACACTGGCTAGCTACAAAACTGGCCGGGTGACTTTTTTCTATGTATAAGTGTTGTAAGTGTTGATCAATCCTATAAAACTTGGTTGACACTTAGGAAGAAAATTGCACTTGGCTACTTTAATTAATATACACATTAGTAAAAAGATAATTGGATAGTATATAGAAGAAAAGAACGCATATATTTTTATAACTTCGCGCATATTTATCTTTTCGATTTCACTCTTACAACCCATCGAAGAGCATACAAAATTTTACACTCGAAATGGAGATACTATAACTATTTTCCAAATATATGGTATTAAGCAGATTAAATTATGTGCTTAAATCCTTTCACACTCCATACTGCCCATTTCTAATTGAACGTGCACCGTCCAGCAATGAAGTCCTTCTAATTGTAACTTTGATTTTTATTGGCTGAAACTTTCATGTTGGTATAGGCAGAGCCAGTATCACATCAAAGTCAATGTCACAATTACAAAACTAGCATGTAATTAACATTAACAAATCATGCAACGTTCATTTGCATAGTAATGGTTCATAATCAAACTGTTCGTTTCATTGAACAAACCTAAGTCTGGTGAATATGTTATTGTAACATTGAACTAAATAAATTGTGTTATACAAAACGTTGTCAAAAATGTAATGAACTGATTCAATGGCTTCTATTATATGTTTTGTCTAATGCGCCATTGTTTTCAATTATCAAACTGTCAGTCGCTAATATGTTGTGACAAACACATATATATATATATAGGTACCATGATAGGTATTTCCAAAACTCATAAATAATTGATGAAGGATTAGGCCCCAGTTACATGATACTGGATTTGCATCGGCGCAACATCGAATTTTACTGCTTCGTGGTGAATTTGGCAATTATGATAATATAACATAACTAAACAAAAACTTCAAATATGAAAAGTTGTAACAGAAGACAAAACTGGAAAACACATTAAATTGATGTCGCTATCTGGTATCGTGTAACTGGGCCCTTAATGTAGCACAAGGCCAGCATACCTAATTTTAAGAATTTCTTATCACTGCACATTTTTGTGCAAAGTTTAGCCGAACAGAAACACGCCCTGAAAATTTCTGAATACACTCTTATAGTAACGTATAACAACAAAATAGGCTACAATTGTTATTCAAAAATGCCAAAATGAACATACACTGCATGCACAGCACTCAGGGAAATTTGGGGGCCCAGGACAAACTTTAACTTGGGGGCTCTCGTGATTCCATGTTCTAACACTATGATTAGGGGGTTTGGTTTTTTAAAATCTGAGGTCCCAGAAATGGCCAAATCCTGCATTCTGGAAGTCTAGTTGACAGTTATATCTATGTAGGCCTATATTTCACTGCAATTCTTTATTTGGGCCCCCTTTAACTGGGATCCCAGGGCAAATTGCACCCCTCTGGGCGTCCTTGACAGCACCTGCCAGTTACGACTATAGATAGAATAGATAGATAGAAAAACTTTCTTTATCCACGCTAACCCTGTCAACCGAGGCTGATTTTCACAGGGGGCATGTCTATCTATGACAGCTTAGTTTCATAATAACATGACTGAAGAAAATAAATATTTTCGTCCTAATGGCAAATGAAAGGCGGCTTACGTGCTTAGACGTGACAAACCTCTAGAGGAGTTCCAGGGGCATGCACACACAGTCAATTTTGTAATCTAGGCACTATGAAAGGGCATCTCCTGCAATGCGTGGGGACATTCTATAGAATTCTGAAAATTATACAGTAATTACAAAATCACTCATTTCATCTTCCAAACCCATAAAGAGATTTGGTGAGAGACTTTGTTTATCTGATGAACCATAAGTATGTTTTTAGTGCGGACGTTCGATAATTTGGCAGTCATCATTTCAATTTCAATTAAATCATTCACATTCAAAATGTTTCGCCGGATTAGTTCAGTTTTTCTGCTAATTGTCTCATTTTCTTGTGTTAATTAACAACTTATCAAAGCAAATTTTATCACTGCACATTTTACTTTTATCACTGCACAAATTGGTTATCACTGCACACTAAAATTAGGTATGAAGGCCAGTGTCCAAAAGCTGTTTGGATCATATTTGGTGCAGTCACCCAGAACGTTTAAGGAATGTACAAGTATTGATGTCGTTTACTTTTATCACTGCACAAATTGGTTATCA
Organism: Paramuricea clavata; assembly: GCA_902702795.2. NCBI lineage: Eukaryota > Metazoa > Cnidaria > Anthozoa > Malacalcyonacea > Plexauridae > Paramuricea > Paramuricea clavata. The sequence continues at coordinate 21,883 of CACRXK020004563.1, read as the reverse complement.
CTGCACACTAAAATTAGGTATGAAGGCCAGTGTCCAAAAGCTGTTTGGATTAAGGAATGTACAAGTATTGATGTCGCTATCTGGTATCATGTAACTGGTCCCTTAATGTAACTGGGCCCATATTTGGTGCAGTCACCCGGAACGTTTAAGAAATGAACAAGTAGACAAACTCTGGCATGTCAGACCATTTACCTGTTTTTGCAACTAGGATTTACAAACGAAACAAACTGATGTCGCTATCTGGTATCATGTAACTGGTCCCTTAATGTAACTGGGCCCATATTTGGTGCAGTCACCCGGAACGTTTAAGAAATGAACAAGTAAAAAACTCTGGCATGTCAGACCATTTACCTGTTTTTGCAACTAGGATTTACAAACGAAACAAACGAAATAACAATTCTCATAATGTCATTAACTTCAGAAACATGAAGCAACTAGACACAGGTAAATTCATTTCTGCTCTCAAAAATGCCCCATGTGATTGTGCCTTTTTGTTCGAAGATATTGACGAAGTACTTGACACCTGGTATGATATATTCAATTCTATTATCGATGAATATTTACCATTGCAACAAAAGCGCATAAAACGTGAAGTCCAGCCTAAGTGGTTTACCAACAATATCTCACAAAAGATAAAAAGCTGTGACAAAGTGTTAAAGAGCAATCTAGAAACCGATTGGAATGTTTATAAGAAAGCAAAAAAACAATTTTACCAGTCTGATTAGAAATGCTAAACAAAACTATTTTAAAGACAAGTTTTCTGAACACAAGAACAATTCAAGTAAGCTTTGGAACCTTATTAAGTGTTTGTCTAAAGACGGTGGTGAAAATAAAAGCGGAATCTCTCACATTGTTGAAAACAAAGTTGTGATAACAGATAGTACTAGCATTGCGGAGATTTTTAATCGCTACTTTATTGACATACCTACGAAATATCTCGCCTCACTTGCCGAATATCAAGGATTGACAGATGTCTCCTTCGAAACGAGTATCAATTTTGCAATTTTGCCCATCACTGAAAACGATGTATTAGAATTGCTAATGTCAGTCCCATCCCACAAAGCTACTGGTGATGACGGAATAGGTATAAAGATCCTAATGACTGCCGCACCTGCAATAGTACCCTCTCTCACAAGAGTACTAAATTTGTGCCTGACCAAGAAACACTTCCCGAAAGCATGGAAAATAGCAAACGTTTCACTGTTTTTAAAGGAAATGGAAGCAGAAACGATAAAGAATGCTTTTGGCCAATATCAGTACCCCAATTCTTTCGAAACTGTTGGAAAAACTGATCTGTCGTTCAATGAACAAATTTCTCCGTGAAAATAACACCCTACATAAATTCCAGTCTGGCTTCAGGAAAACATTCTCTACCGAAACAGCGTTAGTAAGACTCGTAGACCTTGACAAAAACAATGTCTCCGGAATTGTTTTTGTGGATTATAAGAAAGAGTTTGATCTAATTGACCATGAACTGTTATTACAAAAACTCGAAGTACTCAGTATTGGTGATGATTACCTTCCTCTATTTACTAGTTTTCTGAGCGATCGAAAACAGTACGTAAACATTAATGGATGCCATTCTAAGACTGAAAATGTAAATTCTGGTGTTCCGCAAGGAAGTATATTGGGACCTGTGCTGTTTCTGATATTTATTAATGACTTGCCGATATATATATAGTTGATATATATGCGGATGATACTACAATTAGTTACTCTGATCATTATAATATTTCACCTCAAGCTATTAGTAATAGCATCCAGACGGATATGAATGAACTACAAAATTGGTCAATAATAATCGAATGACACTAAACGAAAGAAAGATGAAATCTATGCTCATTACAGAAAAACGGCCAGATAAAAAGCTGGCAAGTTTGGATTTGCAAATCGAATTAAACAACACTACTATTGAACAAGTTGATGTTTTCAGTTTGCTGGGACTAAAGATAGACATGAGATTGACATTTGATGAACACGTCGACTCTCTTCGCAACAAGCTGTCGCAGCGAATTGGTGTCCTTCGAAAGATCAAGGTTTTTTTCCCCTCGAGCAGAGAATTCTCTACTACAATGCTATGATTAAACAACCGATGATGTATGGCTCAACTGTGTGGTCTGCCTGCTCTTGTGAGAATTTAGAAAGTGTTTTGCAACTGCAAAAGACAGCTGCTAGGGTCATATTAGATACGGACATGCGAGTGAAGCAAACAGTGCCAAACTCTTCAAAAAACTAAATTGGTTGCCTTTCCTCTGTGAAGTCAAAATTCAGATGTGTGTTTTGGTTCACAAACGTCTTTATGGAGAATTCCCAGCTTATATTAAAGAAACGTTGGGGGTAAACTCAGATATCCATAACCGATCAAGTCGTTATGGCTCAATAAACATAGTTTGCCCACGTTTCAATAGAGAAACTGAAGGTGGACGGACATTCTCAATCAGAATGTCAAGATTATGGAACAGCCTGCCAAATGAACTGAGGTCCATTAATAGTATAAACATTTTTAGATCATCTTGGAGAACTTTTTATATTGACATTCTAAAGGATATGAACCATCTTAAAGTATTTTAAACTTTTTACTAGACCATTAGTTATTTAATTCCTACCATATATATATATTTGCATGCTATACGCCTGTTGCCAGCATCCACACGTCGATTTCGGGATCGGGTTTCGTCCAGAATGCGATTTCATTGAAATCTCATTTCAATTTCGCCTGCCGCCAACATTCAATAAATGAATATGACCCTCTGGAGATTCTTGTAAAATTTGTATTTTATGTGATTGGCAACCTTCATCATATGTATGATATATTGTTTAATTGCCAATGTTCTGGAGTGTCGTTAGGTAGTTGGGACCCTTCATGAGATGTAGATGGTTGCTGATTTATGATTGTTGCCGGAGGTTGGATTGGTGGATCGGTTGTTTCTGTGCCTGCGTCAGCAACTGGTGCCATTGGAAGATCTTGTAGTGTTGGTGTTGATGGTTGCTCTGTTGGAAAAGTTGGGAGTGCAGCGGTGGTGTCCTTATTCTCGTTGGATGCCTCAATTGGTTGGACTTGGGATATTTTATGTTATATTGGAGAAGTTGGTAGTTGAACGGTGGTGTTCTCATTTTTGCTGGATGGTTGAACTGGTTCAATTTGGGGCACTTGCAGATCTTTAGGTGATGGTGTTGATGCTTGTGCCATGTTCTCAATATCCTGGTCAACTAATTCAACATTGGAAAGCGAGTCATTGTCAGAGGAACTGTCGCCCATGAACAATTGGCGGCTACGTTTACGTTTTCTACCTGGACGTCTGTTTTTCAATTCAGCTACGAACCCAGGATGTATTATGGCTTTGTCATTCAGTTGTCTGTTGGGATTTTGTGCAGGCTCAAGATCTGCCTCCCTAATTTGGATGATGTCGCTCCTTGTCCACTGAGCATCAGAAATGCGCAAAGGAACAAGACTGTTGTGGCTGCTATGCTCTTCGTACCACTCTTCTGGAGCGATCAGACTTCAATTTCTGTTTATCTGGTCAGCAATCCACGCGATGCAGTGCATTGAGTTATCAAATAACCATTTGTCGATTCCAAACATTGTTGTGGGAAGGGACGAGGTGTTGAAAATTTGAATCCTTCGCTGCATGTTGTCGTCTTCAGCTCCGAAATTGGGGACAGTGTTGGTTTTGATGTAGAATTGGCTGAAGGAGTTCACACATATCGGTTGACCATGCTTGACGGCAGTTACCATCCAGCCACCTTGCAGGATCGTCTTCGCAAGTTCGGAATTCATCCTGGTTGCACACCATTCGTCAATGATGATTAGTCATCGGTGATCATGCATGCCGAAAATTGCTGTTTGTTGGTGATCGAAGCAATATATTCTGGGGGATTATGCGGTGAAAGATATTTGCCCACAAGGTCTTGCCTGAATCTCGGGGTCCTGCGACTACCAATTTCCTTGACTTCTGTGGCATTTTGCATGCCACTAAACACTGGAAGAATTTGTTGAGGAAATTCAAACAAACTTCGTCGTCGGGGAAGGAGTTATACACACCTTCACAAAAGCACTGAGGTTCAGGTGTGGTGTAACAGTTGTAAGTGACGTAGGCTTGTGGTGACAGCTTGCCAATTTGCGACTCTCCAATAGGATTGTGTATGAAGGATCGGAGGGAGATGACAAAGCAAAATCTGTTGGACACTTCTATCAGATTGAAATCGAAATTGATCTGTTGCACAATCTTGCATGCTGGGTGTGACAAAATTCTTTTGACAGTGCTGAAGTGTTTCACGAGATCTTGGTTGATGGCTTGGTTGGCAAGGAGCTTGTTGAGTTAGCTTGAAGTATCCATGCCATAAATTTTGCGGATTGTGGATATGACGTTGTTTGAAGATGCACCCGATGCAAGTGTCTCCAACTCTGTCTCCAATGTTGTTTCCACCACAAGACCATCAGATTCGAGTTTTTTTATGATGCTATCAAATGCTTCCAGGAATCCACCGTGATTTACAATGACAAAGCAACAAGGAACGGTTGGAAAGTGTTTCGGATGGAACTCCCCGTACTCTTCTTCACCTTCGCTTTCCGCTTCGCTTGATTCAACTCATGCGCTCTGATAGCAGTAGGTGTTGGAAACATCAATCATGTCCTGTATCGAGCGATTGTTATGGTCCTTTATCACTTGGAACAGCTGTCAAGCTGCTGTTTCCATTTCTTCATTACCATGGTTTCTCACCCTGATAGGAGTAACGTCGACTTCATGGTTGTATAAGGTTGCAAAAAACATGTTGTTACACCTCTCGCTCGGCTCATAGACAATGAAGAAGGCGACGCAAGGGTATGTGTCAGTTTCTTCTTGTTGACTGTCTTGCTTGCTTCGTGTTGGGATTTGAGCAGACGCTCGAAATGCAGAAGAAAAAAATTACTCCATCGATGGAATTGATGGCATCGTTTAGCAGCATCCTCTTGGAAGTGATCTGCAGCATTGCAAGTTCAACATCGTCTAGTGGACTCTCCAAGTTGCACAACACACGACTGCTCGATGATTTTGTTTAATCTAACAGACATAACATAGCGAATGTTCATCCTTTATTTAAGAGTATAATTTATCATATATTCGTGTTGCAAAATATTTATTTACAGAAACAGTAAAAAGGTAGAAACTTACCAAGCTCAAAATATTCGCTCGAAGCGAGTTTTGCAGTCACTTACAATCTAGTTCTTTCCATGGCTTCGGTGGCATTTTGTCGAGTAATACAATATACAGTTCAGAGATTGTGTTGTTTGAAAAAAAAAACGGTGACCATATCATTCTTCATCAGTTGATTAACATATCCATTGTTTAGATGACCAAATCTCTGGTGCCACATATCCAAGGGTTCAGTTGTAGGATGGGCAAATTCAAGTGGATTAACAGTATACAGCATACCATCTACCAATTTACAAATCACATATTCTTTTTCTTCCTTGGAAACAACACATTTTTCGTCATCGAATGACACTTTAGCTCCCATTGAAGCCATTGCAGGCACAGACAATAGGTTTTTTGCTAACATTAGCACATACAATACCTTGTGTAACTCCAAATAGAATGTATTGTCATTTTGAGCATATAGCTTAACCATTCCTTCACCCAGGGGCTTTGATACAGGTATTGTCACCCAAATAAATATTCACCGGTGTTTGGTATTGAGTGTAGTTGATGATAAGGTCCTTGCGATTTGTAATATGCTTTGTCGCAGCGGAATCCTCATACCATTCATTTGAATTTCCTGTGCTTGAAATCAGTGCTACTCCACCACCTTCTGCAAGCTTTGAATGTTCCCCTTTGTTTCCACCTTTTCTATTGTTGAGTGGACAGTTCCTGGCAATGTGTCCAGCTTTGTTACACTTAAACCATAAAATATCTCTTGCTCTTCCGTCATCACGTTGTTGTTGTGCTACTGGTGTCAATATATCCCCACCTTTATTGGTGTTCCATGATGGCTTGTAGTCTACAGGAGTCCAATTTCTAGAATGTTCACCATGTCTTCTTCGATCATAATTTCTTCCTCTGCTCATGTATGACTTCCTGTTTCTAAGCAATGCATTGTCACTCTTGTTATTCTCAAATTTTTCCTTTCTCTTCAAATACTCTTCTATTAACAATCCCTTTATATTGTCCCATTCCAACTCTTCAGCTTTCCTCACATTCAAACTTGTGAGGAGATTTTCATATGATTCGGGTAAACTGCCCAGCACCACAGTAGTGAATTTCTTTGATGATATATCTTCTTCCATTTCACGCAGTTGTTCTGCCAATGATGTCATATAGGTCAGGTGTTTCATAAGATCTCCACCTTCGTCCATGGTGGCTGCATAGAATTTACGATTCAAACGCACGACTTGGGTAACAGGTACAAACTCGAATTGTTTTTGCAAGTTCGTCCATGCTGCTAAAGGATCTGTCGTACTCAAAATGTGTATTTGCAAGTGTTTCTCGATGTTTAAGGCAATCAGAGAGTAGGCTTTATCTGATCGCAACTGGAAAGCATTCTTTATAGCATTTGTCGCATTTTCGTCAGGAGGTATTTCTTTGCCTTCTTGTGTAAAGCCCCAAAGGCCACGTTCCATAAGAACTAGCTTGATATTGTATTTCCAAGACTGATAATTCTTGCCATTTAGCTTATCGATCTTTGTAATTCTGCCATATTAGACTCGAAATATTTTCACCAAAAATTTCAGCCAAACAGGACAAATAAACACGTTTTAATTCAATTCCACACGTCCTGGGCCCATAACCTATTGAAATTATTCGCTCACTTTTGATTGTATAACTATTTATTTGAAGATAAACATACCTTGAATTAATAATATGAATTGATTTTCTAAAAAGCATGTCCGACCGAATGTCCACATCAGAGGAGAGAATCTCATTAATCTTTAACCAATCATATTTAGCGTTATAGAGTTTAGTGGGAACTTATTATTCTTAACATAATCTGCCAAAACTAAACTTTGACTCTTGAAACCACATTTACAACTTCATTGTTGAGGGGCCTGTACCGGTTTTGCGGGATGGGCCATAATTTCGAGCGGTATTCGGGATTGTAAGAAGAATATGCTTCGGGAAGCGGGATTTAATATCATCGCGGGAAGCAGGACTAACAAAAAATCAAGGCGAGATGCGGGAAAGTAACTATGATTTAGCGGGATACGGGATATATATCATATATCAACAAAACTTTAGTTTAATTTAATTGTCAGTTGTTTTAAAAATTTCATTCTTTCTATATTAAAATTATCCTTCTATTGCTTCACCTACCCCCCTTGATTATCTGCTATCCTTTAATGTGCCTATTAGCGCAGCTATTTGTGTCTACCAGTATCCTAGTCTATCCCTTTGTGTATCCTATTGCAACCTATTGTTGTTGCCCAGTTGCTGTAAAAGTAAAATGGAGCCATTTTGGACATACTGTTGAAATGTGTGGAAATATGCAAATGTCGATGCAAATTTAAAAATTGACATGGCACATACTCGTGTAGTAATAAATTGTGTAGCATTGTACTATACAAAAAGGGCCAGTGGTACTAACTACATCAAGAAAGAAAAATTGAGAGCTGAAATTCCCCGAGAAGAATCTTAGAATGTTGAAAAATATAATCAGGTACGGGTATTTTTTTTGAGTGTTCGATGCCTTGCCATTCAATTTTATAATTTTGAATGACATGGTATATGCCAAATATGGTTTAAATCATGACTGTATATTTCGTTTTCGATTTTATAGCGAGTATGGTGGAATTAAAGACGTTGCAAAGAAGGCAGGGCTGGGATCAAATGTTGATATTAAAATGGCGAGAATGAGTAAACCACCATCTGGACCACCTGAATGCTTTGCAATTAACACTGATGTTTAGGCAAAACTTGAAATGCAGAGCATTATAACCAGGACTGATTCTTTACAACGTAAGTAAGACACTAGATATTATATGTTGACAATTTTGTCAAGTGAAATTATTTGAACATCTTACATATGTTGTGGCCTTCCTGGCCTTATTTGAAAACTAACCCCCTTCTTGAAATGTCAGTAAATCATTAACAAGTTGCAACCTTCAACAGCTGAATAGACCTGCATACAGTCAAGCTGTCTAGAAGGAATACCTACTCCAGATTGTACATGTGAGAAATACGTGGGATAACTGGCTAATTGCACATTTTTCTGTCCAAATTCCCCAGGGGAGACGGGAAGGATGGAGTGACTAAATGTTGGGGACTCAACCATCATATAATATAGAAGGGCAATGGGGGAGACAAACCATTATTATCGATTTCAGCTGACTTTTTGATGTACAGTTTCCAAGTTTGTTGTCAATATTCCCAATTAATGGCTGACACGGATCAGTGTTGGGTGGGAATCTTCAAACCAACTTCACAAGTTGCTTATATAAAAGAGTGATTAATGTGGATTGTTTGTTTGCACTATAAAACAACCACAATGGCTTTACCAAGCATCCAGTGCTACATTCCATGCAAAACCCACACTGAATGTGACTGGTATATATGTTGCTGTACATTAATTTGTTATTCAACTATATATGTTCAAGATCTTATCAAGCTCTCCTGTAGTGTATGTATATATGACTGCCTAAAAATATTTGTCTTGTTTGAATACAACAGTAACCCTATTTAATATATTTTAGTGAATGTTTACCCTGTTGAGATAGTGTTTTCTACATGCTGTCCAAGAATAGTTGTGGAAATTTCAGGGGAGAAAGCAAGTACAGGTGGAGAAAAATCTGCAGTGGAGAAAGTAAATCATTATTGACTGATGAAGATAAAATTAGTATCAAAGTTAAAAACAAGACCATAAATTGGCCATGGCAAATAAAATGTGGAAAATGTAAGAAGTTGCTACAACTACATCTAGATTCTGGAACACAAGGCAAAATCAAATACTTTGAAAAACGTAAGCATTCAACTAATATTATTTAGCATTGTTCATCCTTTCAGATAGTAATTTTTGGTTCAAAAAATGTAAAATGTGAAAAATGAGAGTGCTTGATGCCATAAACATACAGCAAACAGTATAGAATATGAGTTTGTAGACACTCAATTTATCTTGTGTTCAAAACAAGTCAGACTTGTTAGATTTGTATTAAATGGTGGAAGAGCAATGTCAAAAATCTTAAGTGGGAAATAAAATAAGAGTCAAAAAGTAAATAAAATGATTAAATGCTGAATTAATTGCCTTTATTGACTTTATTGTAGAATTATAGAAGAAGGTCAACAAGGGGGGATGAATTATGACAGTGATGTTGATGCGGATGAGCAATGTTATTGGTCAAATGTATCAAATAAGAATGTAAATAGTGATGTTGCTTTCACATCTAAAGATGAATTAAGTTACAGTAGTTCTTTAATTCTTTAATCAAGTACTCCTCAGACAGTTTACACTATACCAGGAGATATAGAAATATAGCTAACTATTTACAATAATATGGTAATATTAAGGTATGTGCTTACCATAATAAAAAGATATAGACTACGATCTCACGAAAGTAATTGCTTTCTCCTTAAAAACAGAAAAACTACTAAGATTACTCATTGTCAGTGGGATATTGTTCCACACAATAATAGTTCTTGGATAAAAAGAATGCTAGTTTGCAAATGGTTATAGGGGATTTCGTTTGGTAGTCATGAAACATGTCTCCGATATAATGGGGAGACTTCTGATGGAAAATTAATTCCTACTAAACCTTGATTTATTTTATAAAACATAGTTAAAGGACATCGGCAATGGATTTTTTTATTGCCTTGTTTTGTTCTCTATAATTGTCGTAGTCAATATATGTATTTCATTTGCGATGAAAATATCTCAATTTGTAGTAAAGGTGGAGTAATACGAGCAACAAATTACTGCAATATTTCGCACAACATTGTTGCGTTGCAAGTTGCAGCAAGATATTGCGCGTATTACCAGCCATTTATGCAATTTGACCTGCAACAAAATTTTGTGTTGCAAGTTGCCGAAAATAATTCTCAACCCAGGATCTTTGCAAATGTCCGTGCTTTATAGACAGCTGTGATTGGTTAATTTTTGCATGTGTTTCTGCAAATACAAAATGGCGGCTGCTTTTATACAGCACCAAAGAAAGCGAGTTCTTTCGCTTTTGGGTTTTGCTTTGTTGGCTGATGAAGACAAGGAAGTTATGCCAAATAAAAGAAAGAGACAGCAGTATATGAGAGAATGGATTGCTAGAAGAGAAGAAAAAGGCGTCTACTATCAACTTATACGGGAATCAGAAGTGGAAGATAACACACCATATCGTGAATTTTTCAGAGTAAGCAGAGAACAATTCTTGTTCCTTGGTGTCATACAAAGTAAATAGAGTTGGGTGCATGAAGGTGCAATGCAGCTTAATGGTTATGATTTAATTAATATTATTCATTCAATTATGCTATCTTAGAGTCTCAAATCTTGAAGTGTTGGATAGAGAGGATGGGCAAGGGAATATTTTACCTGGACATTGGAGAAATGATGAGGCATCATGGCAGGAATTTCGCCCCAGTGTAGTAACAACTACTCAAATGAAGCACGGCTTATTAGAGAGGAGTACATGCAATATTTTAATAATGAAGGTGCAGTCCAATGGCAATGGCGACAATGTGGTATAGATTAAAATTGTAATATAACAATTAATGCCTGTTCACACGGGAGGTTTTTGTGTCGCTTCAAGGTGCGATGTTCTTTTTCTGATGGATGTCAACAAGCAGATGAGTCATAAATTTTCTAAGTATCTGTACCCTCATGTTAACATTCGAAGCTCATCCACTTGTTCGTATCCATCGAAAGAAAATCAACACAAAAATCGCCCTTGTGCATGAACAGGCATTTTTTTATCACAGCTGCCATGTTATTGTTGCAACATGGTTATCAAATGGAAACAAGGCTTATTGTGGTATATCAAACATTCTTTCAAATTTTATATTTTTAAAACAATTGCAATGAACTACAATTAATAACATTCTCAATCACTCAATGAATTATGTACATATCAATGGCATTATTTAAGTTGCAAATTAACTGAATAATTATTCGATTAAAAATTAATATTATTTGATACAAATTTTAATTAATTTAAAGTGTCAATTTTAAAATCTTACTTGCACCTCTGATAATAAATGATATTATACTTTATAAATAATGTTGTAATATAATAAACGAATAAATATTTTGATATCTTGTTGAATGTATAATGTTCACATTATTGTTTGCATCAAGCCACTTAGTGGGTGGAGTTAGGGAACTGATGATCAAACCAATTGAGATCACTGGTTGGAGTAGTTGGCTGGTGGGACTCAATCTCTACTTCAAACAATAGGTCATTGATTCTCTTCTTTGCGAAAACAAGTTGGCGTGGAGAAAATTTTCTTAGCGTACCCTCCACTGACTTTACATATAATGATATTTCGTCATTCGCTGCCTTTGAACAATGCTCAACACTTAGGCTTGGCAATGGTGCTTTCAAACAGGTTATTGCTTCTCTGTAGAAACTTATTTTCATCTCTTCCATCTCTCTTGCTTTTTCAGCTTTCAGTCTTTTTGATGGCTGTATTGCGCTGAATGGATCAGTCATTGTCATTGAAGTAATTGAGGGATCAACATTGTCACTGCCTTTAACGAACATCATTTCATTAAACAATTTCCACTGTAAGTTGTAAACCGAGTCTGTTCCACGTCCAGATACCTTGCTTCCTTCCTCTCGTTTCAACTCGCGACTAAAAATTGCTTTCAGTACATGCCACTGCTTCTTTATTTCATCATGACTACGACTGAAACGGCAACAAAATTATAAAACAATGAATATGTGACATGACATTTTCACTGTTAGTGTTACTATTTAATTATTTATGCAAAAAAAATTTGTTCCTTGGCCTTGCTGCAAGCTTCGGAATATTATTTGGAACTTTTTGTTACATTGTATTTTGGGTTTCACGATGTTCATTGGCTAAGGAACACTCAGTTGGCGTCTTTATGTCTCATCCGTGAAAAACAACATTTTATTTGGCTATTACAACATGTCAACAAGTGGTTTTCTACATCGTAAATCTCGGCGAGTCCAGCGAAAGACATTGGAAAAATGTAAAATTATATTAAAAACATGAATCGTGGCAAACCTAGGGACGTTGAGGCAAAAAGGTAAAATGTACTGAAATATTGATTTTAATTTAGGTGAGTTGCGAATGTTTGACTATTGAAATATGCATTCTAGAGTAGAACTGAACATAAAGACCTCTACTATTTATACGGTAAATATAGCCAATATTGCAATACATTATGCCAATAAAACAAGTAGGCTATAAGGAAAACATTGTTCAGATTTGGGTACATGGCAAGATTTAATTTTAGCAGGTAAACTAACGTTTTGCACTTGTGCAGTCGCATATTTATACAGTAAACATTTGTGCATACGAATTCGAATAGCCAGTGAGAACTAAAGCATTTTTAAAACATGACTAAATTGCGGCGAACAGAAAAATAAAATGGCTCAACAAAGTCAAAGACTACAATTAATATTAGCAAAAAATCAATAATTTTAATAACCTGGGAAGCATCTCGCTAAGGTTTTGATAGTTATACTCCCTGAGGTTTCTATCCTTGTATGAAGGGATATTATGATTCCACATAGCTTCGTTTTCTTTAAAAAATTGTATAATTATCTCGTTTTCCTCGTCATTCCATTCTTTCTCTTCTTTCGCCTTTGCCGCCTGCAAAATTTCGGCTTTCATGTACGACAAAACGTCCATAAATTTCCATTGTGACTTTATTTGGCTTTCTTGTTCTTTTTTTATCTCTCTTGCTAATGCTGTCCGGGAGCTGTGTGTTACGCGTTTAAAAGTTGCTGGAAGAAGATTAAACGGCTCACAAATTTCCGCTGCCGCCTTTTGTCTTTGAGCTTTGTTTTTATATGCGACTTTGCTTGAATCCCACAGGCATGGGAACTCTTCCAACTTTTTGAACAAATGAAATTTTTGTTCTTCAGATAATTTTGTATCGGTAGTTGAAGACGACGTGCAGTCTTGTGTTATTTCAACGGTGTTATCTTCGCCTTGTTGTAGTGTCGTTCCTGAAACGTCCGCCATTTTTTTTAGATTTGTTGCATCAATGTTGAAAAAAGTAGAAGTGAGTTTAACTTTTCGCTACATATTTCGTCAACTTGCAACACGGAATTTTGTTGCAGGTCAAATTGCATAAATGGGTGGTAATACGCGCAATATCTTGCTGCAACTTGCTCATATTACTCCACCTTAAAGAGCGAATGAATTTGGTCTAATTATGCATATCGCCCACCATTTTGAAAGCACATTTTGGAAAATTATCTTTCATGTCATTTGAGGCATCTGACTTCATTGGCAGGGGAGAAGCCAAACAATACGTTTCAAACGTCTTCTGACTCAGTCAGCTTCCAAAAATGGAAGTGGTTCCGCGGGCCGCAATGTGAAAAGTTGCATCTGATAGTTTGTTAGTAATTGATTCTTTCTATGTACGTATATAGTGTATTTGTCTAACATTTAGGGATCGCAGTAATTGGCACAAGCTGTTGCGATTGCCGTGCCAGTTTTTTGTGTTAACGTTGTTTAAATCTGGCAAAGTTAATAAATAAATAAATAAATACACTGTTGCTACTATAGCTTTTGATCAGTTTTAACTTTTGTGAAGAATTTTCGCCGGTTCTAGGCTTTCTATGGACGAAATTCACGAGAATCAGTTAGGTGAAGTGTTACCTTATCAGTTTGAACCTGTTTTAAACAAAAATACTGGTAGCAGTGGGGCAGGAGCGATTCCGAGAGCGAGTCGTCCTCAAAGGCTCAGACGACGACTTGAGACTTCGATTAAGCATTCGAGGCTGAGAATATTTGGCGTCTTAAATCGCGCAGTTGGTGCAAGTGTGGCCACTGTTCCTTGCAAACAAAGACAATAGGAAGTTTTTGCTCGCACGAAAAGGCTTTAGAGTACGATGAGTACGACCCTTTAGTCACAAATGCTGAAGAAAGCCGTCAATGTTGGTTTAGTTAGCTGTGGGTTAGTTATGGTATTTATAGTTTTACTTCGTTTGGTCAAAATTTTCTAATGATGTCGTTTGTAGTGCAGAAGGTAGTTTTTCAATGATTAACATATGTTCGGCCTCTAAAGTTGTTAGAGCTGCATTTACAGTCCTATTCAGTTCTGGCGATTTATTCTAGTGATTTATTCTGTGTCGTTGCTTCCGCTTCTACACTTACGATACTTGCAGTATCAAATAACTGTCTAATCCACAGTGATTCTGTTGTTATGAATGTCTGTGTTTTGAATATGTGTGATTTACTTGTGTCTTTCAGCGAGGTCTGACTTCTGAGTGTATTTTGATCCTAACTGTGGAGCGTAAATCAACTAAATGTCTTCGCTATTAATAAAAGAGAGATCTGAACTGGCTATGATTTCTTCCTTGCAAACTGCATCTGAGTCTATGTGAATGTCTGCTTTTATATCGCTTAGATTACTCGCAAGTCGCAACCGACAAATTTTCATCCTCTGTTGATGAAAGTGACTTTAACCACTCTTCAAGATTATAAATTGTGAAACAATGAAAAAAAATAAGGGCATTGAAGAAGCATAATTTATTAAAGATATTGGTAAATGTATCTTTCAAGTACTGGTACCTTTTGACGTTGTCTCCTCTCGGTTTGTCTCCTTGTTCTCTTTGATTTTGACGATGCAGATACGTTAGAAACGCTAGCGCTGGTCGTAGGCTTGTCAAGCGTTGGTAAACATTGGGCTTTATGCCCAAACTCGTTTTCTCTGTGTATCCAATGCTTTCGAGGAATGGAGGAGAATGCGAGGGTTCATACTAGTTTACCCACAGGGTAGTGAATGCTGCCTTGGTATATCATTGTTCCCAAATCTTTAATATTTTAAAGAATAAGAGTAAGAAATATTTGTAATGAATTGGAATCATCAATAATTTATACACTTGAATGTGCCGTATGATAACTCGGCGCTCGAAGTTTTATATTGAAAGAGGAACAGCCGAACAGGTACGATGGCTAACAAGAACGAGTGTACTTATCAACTTATCTAACGCGAGGAAAAGATCAAAATGGCAGGTATGGCTGTGATATCTAGTATTTCAAACACTCATTAATAATTCATAAGCTTATTGGCAAATCATGTCAACCATAATATGTCACGTGCAGTGGCTTTAAACCTGAAAAAACACTAAGGCAGTATCTATTGCAGTCGTGCCCTCATTAGTATTTTTTATATAAAGAATACTAATAAGGCAGTATCTATTGAATTTTGTAGTCGTGTTTTAAGCCGTTTAATAAACTCGCAGGTCGTGTTTTATTAGGTCAAAAGCCACTCACGCTGCACGCTCGTGCTTTTAAACCTAATAAAACAGTCGTGCCCTCATTAGTATTTTTTATATAAAGAATACTAATAAGGCAGTATATCTATTGAATTTGTAGTCGTGTTTTAAGCCGTTTAATAAACTCGCAGGTTGTGTTTTATTAGGTCAAAAGCCACTCACGCTGCACGCTCGTGCTTTTAAACCTAATAAAACACTCCTGCTCGTTTATTAAACAGTACATAAAACTGTATAGACAATTTGCCCACAAATACGGTGCTAGGTCAAAACGGCCCAAAGTCAAAACGGCCCCGCTTCAATAATCATATGATTTAGACCAGGGGTTAAAGGGCAATGACAATGACATTTCAGGTGACATTTAACATGTGTGCGTCTCACTAAATTTGCGTGTTTAATAATGTTTATCAAAGAAGGCAAAAATATATACAAGACAACCTCACATGTGGAATCTGTTCACTTATGCACTCCGTTGTGATGCAGTACAAGAACAAATACAAATGACAAAGCATTCTTAAAGGCTTTAAATCCTAAAACATAATTAAATCATACGGCACATTCAAGATTTTAATATCGTATTTCAGCCGCGTTTATACTGCTTGGCGTGCATTCGCTGCGTTATATTAATTTATATACCTATCTATATATACAGATTTATTACTAATAAATCAACACTATATGATAATATATAAGAACTCACAAACTGCAGTCACCTTTTTATAAATAAACCTTTTTAAAAGCATGTCATTGTCATTGCAGACCAGAGGCAAAAAGCACAGCCACATAGGCCTACCAGATTTATTAAGCAATCGTGAGATTATATTATATACATGGAAAGAATATGGAAATTATGTTAAAAGCACCCCGTATAATGACAAAAGCACTGCATATAATGGCGAAAGCACCACGTATAATGCTCGAACTGACTGCGTATAATAGCGAAACCACCATGTACAACACTCGGACCACTGCGTATCGACAAAATGCCGTTTAATCACTTACGCTAGCTATGGCATTCCATAAAAGAAAACCAAAGATGAAAGAAGATCACATTGCTTGTTTGCCTTATGCCTGTTTATTAGGCAAGAATAGCCTGCCGGCCCGGAAGCAGTGCATTGTGGTAGGCCGAAATACGCCGAAACGATCGAGATTTGATCTGCCTTATATATACATATACATAAAGATTAGTACTGCTGCCTCGCTCGCTCGCTACGGCAGCAACCAGGGGTTAAAGGGCAATGACAATGACATGCAGGTGACATTTAATTACATGTGCGAGTGTGCGTCTCACTAAATTTGCGTGTTTAATAATGTTTATCAAAGAAGGCAAAATATATACACAAGACAACCTCACATGTGGAATCTGTTCACTTACGCACTGCGTTGTGATGCACTACAAGTACAAATACAAATGACAAAGCATTTTTAAAGGCTTTAAATCCTAAAACATAATTAAATCATACGGCACATTCAAGATTTTAATATCGTATTTCAGCCGCGTTTATACTGCTTGGCGCGCATTTGCTGCGTTATATTAATTTATATACCTATGTTATATACACAGATTTATTACTAATAAATCAACACTATATGATAATATATAAGAACTCACAAAATGCAGTCACCTTTTTATAAATAAACCTTTTTAAAAGCATGTCATTGTCATTGCAGACCAGAGGCAAAAAGCACAGCCACATAGGCGTATAATGACAAAAGCACCACGTATAATGCTCGAACCACTGCGTAAAATGGCGAACGCACCGCGTATAATGGCGAAAGCACCACGTATAATGCTCGAACCACTGCGTATAATAGCGAAACCACCGCGTATAACGCTCGAACCACCACGTATCAACAAA